>CM055199.1:21914955-21967455 GCA_029224185.1 Karalla daura
TACAACTGCTGCTTGGAGGTGTTTCCACATGAGCCATAACTCTCATAAAGTCAGTTCAAGAAACATCCGATAATATTTGTCTATAATAAAGACTTAAATGGATGTCCAAAGGTAGATCGTTATGTTAGGTATTTAAATCAGATGTGGGAACAGCTCAGTCTCCTCCTCGGTTCACACACACAGTAGCACGCCATCTTGTCTGAACTGAACTGGTCATGTGAGCCTCACCTCAGGTCATGTGACATGTAGATGTTTGTCATGACCTTCCACACGTCTGAGTGGTGTTTTCAGGTTTTTATTGTGATTTATTTAATAAAATATGGTTGAGGGAGCAGAACCAGTGTGGAACCTTCGCAGAGTCAGACCTCAGAGAGGTCAGAGGTCACAGAAGAGGAAACCCACAGGTTGGAGAGGAGGACAGAAGGAGCAGATGAAAGGACAGCCTGAGTTTTCTTTTTTTTTAAGATGATTGGGTTGTTTACAGCTCCTGGAGGAGGAGGAGGAGGAGGAAGAGGAGGAGGAGGAGGAGGAGGAGGAGGTGGTGGCTGTGATTTGTGCTGAATCATGTTGAACGCTCGGCGTTCGGCTGCAGACGCTGGATCATGACGACAGAGTCAGAGCCTGAAACAGCAGAGAGCGTGTGTGTGTGTGTGTGTGTGTGTGTGTGTGTGTGTGTGGGCTCTGGGTTGACGTGCTCACTGGTAATGAGAGCCGATCGGGGACTTAATGGCGCATTAGAAGCTTTTTGTTGCACCTCCGGCTGACTGATGACACAGTGTCCGACCACCGCGACCTCAGCGCGTGCAGATGGCCTGACGTAAGGTCCGGCTGCTCGCACGTGTGTGTGTGTGTGTGTGTGTGTGTGTGTGTGTGTGTGTGTGTGTGTGTGTGTGTGTGTGTGTGTGTGAGAGAGAGAGAGAGACAGAGAGAGAGAGAGAGAGAGGGGTAGAGTGTGTGTGTACAGGCAAAGAGAGTGACAGAAAGGTTCACACCTCTGTACAGGCTGTGCTCATATATATGGTGGAAGAATCTTCTGGAAAAATACTGAACAGGAACTGCTCCTGATGCTGCACCGTCTGTGTATAATCTGTGAACAATTTCCCTCTGGAGACGAATAAAGAACTTATCTCATCCTTACATCCTTACATCCTAACTTTAACATATCTTGTGAACTCAATGGAAAGTTTGATATGAAGACTTTCTGGGAACATTTCTGATGTGTTCTGATGTGTTGGCCTCACTCTCTCCAGCATCAGGAATCACACTCCGACAAGTAAACACCTGTTGAAATACCCTTCAGGAGTCACTCTTGAAGGAAGTTTTTCTCTATTTTCTGTCCTCATATTTATGCAGAATTATGAGAAAACTATACTAAAATGCAAACCCTGCTGATCAAGCTGCATGCTTTGATTCCTTGGAGATTTCTCAAAGCTTTCAAACTAAAACTTGCATGCAAGAGGAAAAGCAATAAACATTCACAATGGACATAATTTGTGTCCTGTTTAGAATAATGTCAGTGTGTCAGAATGTGCCAGTAAACGTCTTGTCGAGCATTTTAACTGTAGATGAACTTTTGCCTTCCTCTCGAGGCTGCGGGCTGCCGTGTTCTCTGCAGACTGAGACTGGAGGAGGCAGGTAACGAGGTTCACGCTCGGACAGAGAAACCTTCCAACTCTGGCATGAAACAGTCCATTTGTTGTGAAGAATAGCTGGGTGATGCTGGGAGCTGCGGCGTTCCTCTCTCAGTTCGGGCTTGTCTATAAAATGTGTAGCCTTGGGTGGTGCGTGTGTGTGTGTGTGTGTGTGTGTGTGTGTGTGTGTGTGTGTGTGTGTGTGTGTGTGTAATCCAGGCGTGTCACATCAAACTCCTGATTTCAAAGGGCAGAGAAATTACTCAGACTGCAGCGCCTTGTGTGTGCGTGTTTCGATTTATTACTGTTTCTTTCTGCTTACTCTGACAAGTGCTCTGAGCCGGCAGCTCCTCTGTTTGGAGGAGGGACGACACATGGATACGAGGCTGAAACCCCCCGTATTTAACCCCAGACCCTCTTCACATCAGGCAGAGAGGAGAGGGGCACTCATACAGGGGAGGCTACACAGCAAATCAACCTCATTACGACTCATTAGTTTTACAGTTCATGCTCCTGAAGACCTACAACAAGTCCTGCAAAGAGCAGACAGAAAAGATGAAACTTTTCAGTGCAGAAATACAACCAAGCACAGTTAACCAAGCAGCCAATTTGTAGTCTTTGCAGAAAAGCCCAAATGACAAATGGTCCTCAACTTTATTAATGTTAAGTGCCAGTTTGTAACAGACATTATCTCAAGGCACTTTACAAAGGGAGCAACAATCATGTGTCCAAATGCATGCATCTTTAAGCAGACTGGAGACTCTGAATTGCCCTACGTGTGTGTCCAAGTGAATATCGTAACAGCATTGATTGGTATCTGATTGTTGGTGTTCCTGTCGTCCACGTCTCTGACTCCTTCACTTCACTCCTGAAAACATCTCGCAGCCAATGAAGCGTCTGTGTGGACAGGTGAGCTGAACACAGTTTGATCATCGCTCTATCACATTAGGATGATCCGTGATGGATGGACGCTGCCGGGCGGCGCTGCCAGCCTGTGACAGCTGCAACATCCATCCAGAGAGATGAAGAGCAGGCCAGGCTGCAGCTCATCCTTCAGCAGAACAAAGCGACGCTGATATCGATCCGCTCTCATATCGGAGCTCATATCTCACCTCCGCACGTCTGCACAGCAAAAGCACCGGGCTCAACAGTTTGACTGATTGACGGGATTCCTACAAATTTTCCGTCTTAAGAATTTCATATTTTTTCCAGATCTCAGATTTACAGACATCTGAGCAGACTGTCTGGAGGATATCTGACATCTGAGCACAAATATCTCGCCGTAAACGTGTGCTTTTTAAACTCCATCTGTGAATGTGCTTGTTTGCTTGATCTGGGACGGTTGCTGTTCAGCTGCCAAATAATCAGCAGCAGATTGAACGCTGAGACCGAGGCTCGCACGGATCGAACGAAATCAATGAAATCACTTGACCTCAAAGAGCGTTTGTGTGCCTTCAACCTCTAAAGTAGTTCAGCAGAATGGGGATGGTGGCAGTTTCCAAACCATCAAAATGGAGAACGCTTTGCAAGATAAAAGTTCAATCAAAACGATCAAAACATGAAAAATACAAAAAACCTGCCTATCTAACGGGTTTTGGGAGGAATGTCTGGCTCAAAGTGATGCAGACAAATCTGAAACTGACAGAAAAGTACAGTTAACTGCAGCGGCAGAGTGGAGTCCAGCTGCAGCCTCACATCCACGCACGATTAAAACCAGGAGGAGAACTAAAGTTTCTAAAGTTCCATCGCTCATTTACTGTATCTTATCACATGAAATATGTCAGATTTCTTTATGTTTAACTGGTTGATTTTGCACCAAAGGTTGAATGTTGATCCTGGACAAAACAAGTCACTGATTATATTGTGTTGCTCATAGATTTTCATAGTATTTTCATTGCATAAGTTTAGCTTGGAGCCTAGATATTGCTTGTGTGTACTGATCTATCTATGCATCTAACTGAAACACATTTACTTAGTTCAGGTAGAGATTATTTTTTCCACACACTTTGACTGACCTTCGTCATGATCTTCAACTCATCTTAGTCATTATCTGCAGCTACTTCAGTGCAGTAACATTAGTGAATGGAGGGAGGATGGCTGTCGGTTGTAGATCCGGATCATTATAGAAAACCACGTTCAGCCAAAATCTGAGTCAGCAGGTCGCAGTGAGAGGCTGAGGAAGCCGCTACATCCTTTGTGATTGCTTCGACTTGAAACCTAATACCACAGATTAAATACAATTAAGAGCGAAGAAAAGGAATGCAAAACCAAACTCCCACACACACACACACACACACACACACACACACACACGCAGCACCAGGGTGCAGGCGTGGGCTCAAACTATGCGTTGTCCTCTTCCTCGCTCTTTGAGTCCGTACCCACAGGACACGTTAACGTCAGCTCTCTGGACCGGGACCCAACCCACTGCTCGCCCTGCACAGCCACTGGATCACACACACACACACACACACATGCACACACACACACACACACACACACACACACACACATTGCGAGAAAATTCTCTCCTTCCCCTGTGGAAGCGCTCATTGTTTTGCATCCTCCTCCTCCTCCTCCTCCTCCTCCTCCTCCTCCCTTTGAAGTGCGGGGGTCAGGCCGGGCTCCTGCTCCTCCCCAGGAGGAGCAGAATTCCCTCCGTTGAGCGAACATCTGGGCGAAGCGCCGCCGAGGGAGCGCGGCTGTCTTGGCAGGGAGTGTGGTATTGGCACCGGCGGACCGTCCTACCGGGGGCCTTTCATCTTTCATCTCGGCGGGAACATGTAGACGGGCCCCGGCCCTGGGCGGGGTCGGGGGGGGCGCGGGGCCAGCTGAGAGGCCGAGGCGTGGTCGCTGAGAGGAGGAATCCGGCTCTCCTGCTGTCCTCAGGAGCTCCACACAACATTCCTGCTCCTCCAACTCTCAGTCCAACACACACACTAAAGCAACAGGCTGAGGCTGGGTCCAGAACATCCTGCCGAGCCTGGGGGGTGGGGTGGGGGAGGGGGGTGGGGGGGGGGGGTTGTATGTGAAACCTTTCCTTTACATGTGAGTAGCTATGGAGTCCCTGAAGTGTTAAACTGTTAGCCATCAGTCCATGTTTTCTCTTTTTTCCCTGTCAGGGTTTTTTGTTTTTGGGAGTTGTTCCTCGACCAACGTGAGGGTCTCAGGGCAGAGGGTGTTCACTATGTCACTTCTCTGTACATGTTGGTGCTTCTTGGTACATGTGGTGGACCACACCTGGATACACACTATGGAAGCAGCAGTGGTTGCTCTTATTGATTACTCCTTGGGCAGTACAGAAACCTTAACGAGGGATCGCAGACCACATGATCGGGTCAAACCAACTGGAAGGTCTGGATGCAGCTCTGCCTCTCTTCATCTCCTGAGTCCTGTGTTTTCATTGGCTGTTTGCAACATGTGTTTTGCAGTCGGGTCATGATCAGTTCACGGGGCCTGACTGCATCCAGACTCACTTCAAAAACATTCAGACCTGTGTGGAGACACTCACCAGTTTCTGTGCTGGTTAGTCCTGATGTTGACTGGAGCAGACTGTGAATCCTGAGCAACGTCAGGCAGAAAGTGTTGTTGAAGTTTGAGGAAAAGGCTGCAAACTTTCTTCATGTATTTATTAATCCAGACCTGCTAATTTGTCTTCTTTCTATTGTATGAGGATATGTCTTAAAGGGATGCTTGGAAGGATGGCGTTTCATATGATTTCTTATTAGAACTGAAAGTGTTTACATGTCTGTCACCTCAGCTCTCATCGTGTCTATAAACTGCATCATGTTTTGGAATCTAAAAAAAGAAAGAAAAATCAAGCAGATTGGAGACTGTGTGAGAGGGAGAGTAGATGGTGAATTCTGTGTGTGTGAGTCCTGTGATGGATCAGTGACCTGTCGATGATGACTTCCTGTCTCACACCAGGACTGTGAGGACAGGCCTCAGCAGATCCTGGGACACTCATTAGGTGAGAAGACGAATCAATGAGTGACAGAACGGATGCTTGATTAATCAATGAGACGAGGTCAGGCACAAATATTCACTCCCAAGAAGGAGATGTAGTTATTGACACCTCTTACAGACATCCCTTCAGGTGTGTGTGTGTGTGTGTGTGTGTGTGTGTGTGTGTGTGTGTGTGTGTGCGTCTCAGGTGAGCTGGACCTGATCACCTGAGACGTCTCCTCCCACCTGCTGCCTGGAGATGCTGCTGGTGACACCAACAGATTTTCTGCCACGGTGACTCTTTGGTTCCAGGTGGAGAAGACCTGGGACCTTCAGTTAAACATCAAGCCGAGTGTGTGTGGTTGTGTGTGTGTGTGTGTGTGTGTGTGTGTGTGTGTGGCGTTGCCGCGGCGACCGCTCTGCGTCGGCGGCGGTCAAACCGCCGTGAAACCCACCAACGCCTCGCACATCCCTGAGCGTCTGTCAGCCGCAGACTGACTCATGGTAGACGTGTTCTTAGATAGATAGATAGACAGATAGATAGATAGATAGATAGATAGATAGATAGATAGATAGATAGATAGATAGATAGATAGATAGATAGATAGATAGATAGATAGATAGATAGATAGATAGATAGATAGATAGATAGATAGATAGATAGATAGATAGATAGATAGATAGATAGATAGATAGATAGATAGATAGATAGATAGATAGATAGATAGATACCCACTTGTTCTGGTTACCATAGCAACGGCGATTGTTAGAATACGTTAGGTTCGGTGGTTGTTGGTAAGGAACCTGAGGTCATGTGATCATTCGTGTTTAGACCTATTTCAGATAGTTTTGGTTCTATTCAAGGAATAGATTCCTCTTCATCGATCAACAAATTCACGCCTCTATCGAGCTATCGAGTCTGTCCGTCACACGACAGTAAAACATCTCCACTGCTCAGACGGAGACGTCGCTGATATCTGTGATACTCTGGACCAGTTTATTTTAGCTGTGACCAGTCTGGGAACAGGAACCAGTCTGACAAACTACAGCCTTTATTGGGACACATGATGATTATCAGCACCAATAACTATCAGCACCGATAGTTATTGATGCTGATAATTATCAGCCGATATTGGGCAACATTGATGTCATAGGTGTAAATCTGATAGTGTGATAAGTAATGCATTAACTAATCCATTAACTAATCCATTAATTGCATTAATTGCATTAATTTTGCCTGCAGTTGGTTTCCTACTCATTGTCATCATCATCAGAGTGAAAACTGTTCGAGCTTTTTCGACAATAGTGACACATTGTTTTGAGTCAGTGGCAGAGCTGTAACCTTGAACTCATATGTACTCATTATCTCTTTTTTTTACCTCATATGTACATACGAGCTATAAACCATGATGATATCAGAACATAGTGGTTTTCTGGCCTAAGAGAGGGTGAGTGGTAGTAGTAATGTGATGAGGTGATACTGAAGCGTAACTCGACAATGTAGCTCTGCTCTGGCAGCTCGGCAGGGCCCCGGAGCGAGGAGCCGGGAATTCTCGGCTCTGCCCGGAGACCACGACTATTTTCATGTTTTGAGGAGCGCTGACGCTCGCCAGAGGAGGACGGGACGGCTGAGGAGACGAGCTCAGACTCTGGGCTTCTCCGTCGCCTCCGCTCTCCTTCTGGCTGAATGTGCAGCCCGTGAAGCCGGACCTGTGTGGGCGCCGCCCTCACTTCTCGCTCCCGTCGGAATCCAGTCTCAGCTTACAGCATTGTGGGATGACACGCGATCCCAGCGCCCTTCCTCCTCCTCCTCCTCCTCCTCCTCCTCCTCCTCCATCACCTCCGTCTCCTCCATTGTGGAGCTTCCCTCCAACTAGGTCAGCGGCGGCGCTCTGGACACGCGCGTGTGACCCGAGCGCCGCGCCATGCAGGATTCCCGACACGCTTCCCATTCTTCCCGGGACAACTGGCGGGCTAATGAACACGCAGGCCGGGCGCGGAGCGTCCAGGCGCAGCTGCTGGAGGCCCCGGGGCCCGCCGGGCCACGTTAATCATTTCCCTCAGGGTCGTTAACGGGAGGACGGAGGCGAGGCGAGGCGGGAGGCAGAGGGAGCGCTGATTGGCTGGAGAGGCTCTGATCAGGACGACTCAGTAACTTACTGCGAACCCTAATGAGAGCTGATCAGTTAATAATCCCCAATGATCGGGGAGGCTGTGTGACAGGGTTGGAGCTTTACACACTCACAGGTCCTGTTGGTTCTGGAAAATGACAATGAAACCTCAGCAAACATCTTGTTCTTGGCTCGTCTCCTTCTCTCCAGGAGTTAAAGGAGACGTATTGATCCGGCTCTGTCATGACCTCGTTCATGCAGAAGTTTCTGGACTTTGAAATGAAGCTGAAACAAATGTGCAACTCTAAATCCCAACACCTGCCACCCCACTTCATTATTGATTTCTCCATTAATCGATCAGTTGTTTGGGTTATAAAACGTTGTGAAAACTGTTAACAGCTGAGATCAGGTCTTGAAATCACGTTTATTCATCGTTTCTTTTCAGTATTCTGTCATCGAGGACGAAAGAAGCTGGAAAATACTCGTTTTCTGAAACTGAGATCAGAGAAGATGAAATCCTTGTGACTTTCTTCAGTGCTCAAACCAATTATCAAAATAGTGATTATTATATTAGTCGATTAGTCGTCAATTAATAGATTAGCTGTTGCATCTCTAGACAAGATTCCTTTAAGTAAGATGTGAAAGTCCCTGATTTAGGATTAGGTTAGGTGGACAATTAATCTACTCTATTCTATTCCAGTAAATAATCTGAAGAGAAAACAAACCAGAGAATGTGAGATTTCAATCAAACACAAAGAGAAAGGAGTGTTGGTATAAAATACTTTAATAAATAATAGGATTGTTCTAAGAACAAACAAAAAAAATCCACTAACAAACCAAGACTTTTACCAAATTTTGTACAAAATAATTACAACGTTCTGCACATTCAGCCCGTGCCGTGGGGCTCGCCACGAAGGATTTACTGACAGAATAAGAATTTTAGGTTTTACAGGATTTGCATCTGCGTCATTAACATTAACAAAAACAAAATGAAATATTGAAAAACAATGTTGATCATCCACAGACAGCAACGATACTCTCAACTCGTTCTTTCTCCTTTTTACGTTTCACTGCAGCTGTGGAGGTTTCGCTGACGGCTTCTCTTCTCCTGCGTGTTCTTAGTGCAGAAACAGACTCTGACGACAACAACAACAACAACACAACAACAACACAACTTGTTCCCTTCATTAGACCACAGGAGAAACACGAGGAGGGGGCGGGGCAAAGGGAGGGAGGGGGCGGAGCCAAACAGGGTGAAACAACCGAGACGCACACATTCTGACAGTGCGAGTCCATTCCTGTTCTAACACACACACACACAGACACACAGACACACACACACAGGCACAGACACACAAACACACACACATTCTGATTTGTGTATCTGGAGCGTCTCTGAGACGATGAAAGTCGAAACCGGTGGATTTTTATGGATTCCATCGTGGAATCCGTGTTTCACTCTCCTTGTTGTCCGTCGTTTACTTGTTTCTCTGCTTGGTGCTAAACTTCTCCTTCCTGACCTGTGTCTCTGTTGTCTTTGTCACTGTCTTGTGCCACTTTGAGTCCCTCATAAACAACCCGTAGAGCAGCAGAGAACTGAACATGCTCCAGTCAAAAACTGAATTGAAGGGACAGAACAATGACGTACGAACTTGGAGCAACTAACTCGGAAAACGTGGAAACTCTTTGAAATCACCTCTTAACTCTGAGTTCCTCCGTCCTCACAGGAACCTGAGGCCGGCCGAGCCTCCCACCTCGTCACCTGCCTGTAGGTCGGACAGGAAACTGTCGGGATGTTTTCAGGAGATTACGGGTCTGGGATTTAGAAGCAGGAAAGGCTCGGAGCCTCGTGAGGAAACAGGAGCAGGCGAAATCAAAGCTCTCGATCGATGCCACGCGTGCTCGTCGAGGTCTTCAGAAGGAACTCGACTCGTCTGAAATGACGCGGACTCACCACTCACATCGCTCTCACAAGCAAACACGCAAAAAGCCAAACACGCGAGGACATGTCTGCGGTTTGTGTTTGCCTGGGACCCTGAACGCAGCCTGCGAGACGTGTCCACAGACACCCAGAAACGGAATGACATCATGAAAAACAAAGTAGAACAACCACAAAAAAAACAACATATTCTTTAGAATAACTATGATACAAAGCATCACTTAAGTTACTAAATTCAAATATACACAGCCATTTGTCTTATATTTACATATGTACAGAGCACAAAAAGAAAATAACCTTTAGAGTGGTGTGAAGAGTTGTTTCTAGGACATCTTTCCCTTTATGTGGATTCAGTTTCTGCATGAAACTCTACAGGAGGAGAGAACAGGGCAGGGCAGAAAGGAACAGGGCTGAAGGCACTTTTCTACCAAAAAGCGAGAAAAATACTGAAAAATCATCGTTTGGACTCGCAGGGAAGCAGAAGGAACAGATAATACACTTACAGAGCCTCGAAGCCTCGACACACAGTGGAAAAGTGTAAATGAATGTAAACAGAGAAAAAAAAAAAGCTCATGCCGGGTATCGAACAGTGGATCCGCTGAGCCAACGCTTAAAGACTCAAATCGATAGAAAATCTTTTTTTTTTCTTTTTTTTGTATCAAAAAGACGTGATATGAAGACAGTGTAGAAAAGGCCCGCGGCGTGGGCTAAGGCAGACAGGAAACGCTTCACACAGCTGCCGGCCGCCACGTCCAGCTCTCAGCTCAGAGTCCAGACCAGAGGTCCAGGTCCAGACTGGAGGTCCAGGTCCAGACTGGAGGTCCAGGTCCAGACTGGAGGTCCAGGTCCAGACTGGAGGTCCAGACCGGAGGTCCAGGTCCAGACTGGAGGTCCAGACCGGAGGTCTAGACTGGAGGTCCAGACTGGAGGTCCAGGTCCAGACCGGAGGTCCAGGTCCAGACCGGAGGTCCAGACCGGAGGTCTAGACTGGAGGTCCAGGTCCAGACCAGAGGTCCAGGTCCAGACCGGAGGTCCAGGTCCAGACTGGAGGTCCAGGTCCAGACCGGAGGTCCAGACCGGAGGTCTAGACTGGAGGTCCAGGTCCAGACCAGAGGTCCAGGTCCAGACCGGAGGTCCAGGTCTAGACTGGAGGTCTAGACTGGAGGTCCAGGTCCAGACTGGAGGTCCAGGTCCAGACTGGAGGTCCAGACCGGAGGTCTAGACTGGAGGTCCAGACTGGAGGTCCAGGTCCAGACTGGAGGTCCAGACCGGAGGTCCAGACTGGAGGTCCAGACTGGAGTTCCAGGTCCAGACCAGAGGTCCAGACCGGAGGTCCAGGTCCAGACTGGAGGTCTAGACTGGAGGTCCAGACCAGAGGTCCATGTCCAGACTGAAGGTCCAGACTGGAGGTCCAGACTGGAGGTCCAGGAGGTGCTGAGGCTCCTCCACCTCCTCTGCTGCTTCTCTGTTTGCATCTGGTACAAAAACAAAAACAAGAACAAAACAAACTCCGAGCTGCAGGCTAAGACGTTTAACAAGGTTTCTGATGAAAAAAAAAAAAAGTTGTCATGGGAAGGCCGCTCCTCCTCCTCCTCCTCCTCCTCCTCCTCCTCTTCATACGTAGTGGTCTTTAATGTCCTCGCTCAGCTTGGCGGCGTTGAGGTTTTTACACCGGTTGTCTTTGGGGCTGTACGGCGTCCGGTGCGGCGCTTTGACCGGGCCGCTCCTGGCCGTGCAGATCAGCCCCCCCTTCCCGCCCAGCTTGCCCCTGTCCCTCTCCTTCTCGCCCCCCCGCTCCTCGTCCTGCTCCTCCTCCCCTCCCCCCCGCAGCTCGCCCTCGGCGGAGCCGGCGGCGGCGGCGGCGTCCTCCTCGCCCTCGGCGCCGTCGCACGTCCTGTCGGAGGCGGCGATGAGCTTCTTGCATTCGTTGTGAATGTCTTTGTCGCGGTTGTCCTTGGGGCCGCAGCGCAGCGGCTCCAGCTGGTTGTTGACCGTCGTGTCCTCGGGACGAGCCGCCCTCTCGCGCTCTTTCTTCCTCTTGCGCGTCCACCACACACACACCACGATACAGAAGATCCAGAGCAGGCTGAAGACCACGCACAGCACCGGCACCAGGTAGCCTGCAGGGGGCGCCACAGAGGGAGGTCACAACTGATTATTAACAGACGACAGGGGAGCAAAAGCTACGCTGGACTTCATCTTTTGCAGAAATGATGTCGAATCTGTTTGTTTTCTGCTCTGTTAATGAAACTATGTCAAGGGAAATCTCCCCGTTACAGGACTGATAAAGGCAGGTTCTGTTCTATTCTATGCTGTTCTATGCCGAATAAAAAAACATCTTAAATAGCACTAAAATGTGTTTTCTTACATTCTTAAGATAAACTTAAGAAGAACAGCATTTTGCACATAACTGGCCATGACGTGTGGGGTCACATGACCAGTGTGGGGTCACATGACCATCTTCAAATAAGATGCAGCAAACAGTACGGAGTTATACGAAAATATCTAATAAAAACATAGAAATGCAACATGTTCTGGACGTCCATCTTCTTCAAAGTGGAGTTAAGACTGACAGGCTGACAGGAGAACAGACATTACAACTCGTGCACTAAACACCTTCGAGACTTTTCAGAAACGTCGCTCGTATGCTGCGATAAAGGCCGTGCTGAAGCCGCCGCCTGGGACTCACCAGCAGGGGGCGACTCCACCACCTCCACTTTGACCTCCACCACCGCCAGCATCACCGTGCTGTTGTGCCGTTTGGACAGCGCGCCGATGATGGCGCTCGCCGCCCGCTGGATCTGGCCCCGGTCGCTGTCCTTCGCTCGCCCGTCCCTCTCAAACGACTGGGAGAGAGAGAGAGAGAGAAAGAGGGAGAAAGACAGAGAGAGAGAGAAAGTTTTCATTAATTGATTGTTTCTTGAGGCTGGAAGAGAGAACTTCAGTGTGAGATGTTGATGCTGCTGCTGCCATGTTTGAATGCAGAGCGAGAAAAGAAAAAAAACAGAAACTGTTAAAAAAGTGATGCTACAGCTTCAATCAGTACGAAGGAGGAGAAGAAGAGTAAGACTGAGGAGGAGAAACAACAAAGAAGAAAAGAGGATTAAGATGAAGACAAGAAGATGACAGTTAATAGGGTTAAACTGGAAGAGGAATGACAAAGAAAAAAGAAGAAAAGGGAATAGAAGACAGAGGAGAAGAAAAGAGACAACAAGAAAGACAAGAAGGAGAAAGAGGAGGATGAAGAGCGAAGGTGGACAGGAGGGAAACACACACTCGTCCTCCAGAAGAAAAGATTCTCCTGCAACATCTGGCTGGTTGTGACCCCCCACTGAGACCTCGGAGGATGGAGTTAATGGACTAATCAGGTGCTGAGGGTGAGGGGGGTGAGGGGTGGGGGGGGGCAGGCGGGAGGAGGGGGAGGAGGGGGGATTAGCTCAGAGCTGTGCAGTTCAATTAGGACAAACAATGGGAGAACAGGCCAGCTGTGCTCCCCCCGGCCGGGACCAACACTCCTCTTTTCTTCTGGAGGAAATCAGCTCATTCACACACCTCTGACCCCGCCCACACACACACACACACACACACACACACACACACACACGCTCACTCACACACACACACACACACACACACACACACACACACACGCTGACTGACAGCTCCAGGCCTGGGACACCTTCACTCTGACCAGACTCTCTCTGCTGCTCTGCTTTTGTTTATTTTGGGGATTTTTGCATCTTAAATTAATTTTAAAAAAAAACATTATAGAGAAAGAAAAACTCATCGACCTGTAATACATCTGAAAGTGTGGCAGCACTCTGCCACTAGTCGAGTTCTGAACATTGTTTGCTCCATTATGTTTGCTATAGAGTCTACGACCACATTCATTCAGTGTTATTTATTGTAACTGAGTGGATTTGTTTTGTGCAGAGTGCATCATTTCTGTCACTTTTTATTGACTTTTCCACCATGTTGTTTACTGCTAAGGGTGTAGGGACAGGGGTGTTTAACTGTGTACGTATTGTTGCTCTCTTTGCAAAGTGCCTTGAGATGACGGCTGTTATGAACTGCCACTTAAAACTAAAAACAAAGTTGAGGTGAGCTGTAGCAGAGTAGCACTGAACACACGACAACAAAGGTTTTCTATTCTGTTCTGACCTGACAATCACAACATGAAAACATGAGTGGAAACACACTGGCTCTAGAGCAGAGTCTCGATCGATTCATAACTTTTCCACTGACTCCAACACACACACACACACACACACACACACACACACACACACTGCAGGAGCGCCCTGATTGGACAGGCTGCACCCACGCTCTCGGACGAGAGCGAGGGAGCGAGAGAGCGAGCTCCTCTCCGTCTCTCCTCTGTGGGGTTTGGGTGGATGTCAGGTTGGCCACTCCTTTTCCTGTATCTGTCGCTCACAACACGCACGCAAACATCAGAGGGAGAACTAATCCCCTCCATTAAAGGCTTAGAGCCCCGGAGCGACTGATTCCCCCGAGTCTGGGTGGCCGAGAGAGAGAGAGAGAGAGAGAGAGAGAGAGAGAGAGAGAGAGAGGGAGGGAGGGAGGGAGAGAGAGAGACCGCAAAGAAAGCACAAGAGAGAAAAGAAAAGAAAGGGAGAAGAAAGGAAAAAGAGGGAGCGTAGAGGCAAAGATCAGCGAAGGTGTTCCAACAGAACAGAATCAAAATCTCATCCAGATGTTGCTCCAACGCCTGCTCTTCTTCCTCTGTCTCTTCTTCTTTTCTTTTTTATTGTTTCTTCTTTTTAGAATCAAAGTGGGAAGAAACGGGGAATGAGAGGAAGAACGGTTCGGGTTCCACTGGACTCGACTGGATGAAGATGAGAGGCTTTGGTGGGTTTCAGTGAGGAAGCAGGTGGAGGAAGAGAAAGACGAGGCAGCAGCTTCTCAACATGCAGATGTGTGTGTGCGTGTGTGTGTGTGTGTGTGTGTGTGTGTGTGTGTGCAGCAGTCACCATGGCGACCTCCACGGCGTCGCTGTTGGAGTAGGACAGCTCACACAGGATGAGCAGCGCTCGCTCCTCGGCCAGGGTCTGAGTCACTGGGAGGTACCTGAGCTCTGAGCAGATGTTCTCCACCGTGGTGCCCTGAGAGAGAGAGAGACACACACACACGCGCACACACACACACACACACACACACACACACACACACACACACACACACACACACACACACACACACAGAAAACACATCAGTATCCGTGAACAATCAGCCTCTGATTCCTGAGTCGGTGTCAGGTGCAGCCTGAGAAGAAGTTTCTGTGTCAGAGGAACAGACTCATCTGGGTTCTGAAAGTAGGTCTAAAATAAAAAAAACAGCAGGACAGAGTGAAACACACACACACACACACACACACTCACACACAGTAAGTAACACCACTTCAAGTTTTCTCCCTCCATTAGTCAAACTTTTCAATAAAGGGACAAGATGGGAAGAGCAGTGAAACAGTGCTTCAACAGAGACATTTAACTCATCCATGCAGGCTGCAGCTTGACATGAATCTGTGAGTGTGTGTGTGTGTGTGTGTGTGTGTGTGTGTGTGTGTGTGTGTATGTGTGTGTGTGTGTGAGTGAGTGAGTGTGTGTGTGTGTGACACAGCAGCTGCAGCCTGCACCAACCAGATAGAAAGTAAATGAAGACTGTCATTGCGTCTGTTAAACTACCAGAGCTCTGCTTTGAAATGTTCTCCATGTGACAGCCTTCGTTTACTTTGCAGCCCGGCCCGCTCCTTTTTCTGTCTCTACTAGCTGAATTAACGAATGACACACAGCTCGGAGAGATTTGACCAGATCAATCAGATCCAGGCTTCAAAGCTGCGTTAGTGCTGTGGTCGAGTTGACTGTCGAACACAGAGAGTAACTGGCTGAGGAATCCTGCTCCTACTATACAAACCTGTTTCCTTTATTTCAATTTATTGTCAACCATCATTTCTCATTGTATCGCTATGCACAGCACTTAAAGACGTGAGGAAGCTCCCGGGGGCGCTGGGGGGGCGGAGCCTCACCTGGGGCACCTTGTCCCGTTTGAAGATGAGCGTGATGCGGGCGCAGCTGTTGTCCAGGTAACCGCTGTTGGGCTCGCAGCGCGTGTGCAGCGGCGTGGGCGGGTCGGGCGTCGAGCACACGCCCCACTGGTGACACGGCGGCGAGAAGCAGGTCAGGAACTGGTGCTCCACGCACTCGTGGCCCCCGGGGCAGGGAGGGGGAGGAGCCTCCGCCGGGAGGGGCGGGGCTCTGGGGAGGAGGCAGGGACGCCGCCCACACTGCACCTGCAGGGGGCGACGGCTCCGGGTTAACATGGTAGAATGGAGGGTTCAGCTTTGGTCTGTTCTCATAGAAGCTATGGGATACTGGTTTCATCAGAAACGCTTCAGATGATCGTCATCGTGCCATGCGGTACAAAGTTCAAGAAAACTGAAGGTGAAAATCACCATAAATGATCCAGTTTTTAGCTTTTGGTACATTTCTGCATAGATCTGGCACTCATGCTTATCTGGCAACCAAACAGGCCTAACCCTGATTGGCCTGGCACAAACATGAATGATCATGTGGCTTTTACGTTCCTTATCAAACAAAAGAGCTTTGCTCACGTTTTCCTGATGACTCATCAACTCAAAGATGTAAAGAGGACCTACAGTAGAATAGTTTCAGGGTTTAGGATAAAGATTTAGAGAGATTCAGGATTCAGGAGAACTAGATTTCATCCTTGGAGACTGAGACACCCACGAGGACCTTTGTGCTGCTTCCTCTGTTTGAATAGTGCTTTATAAATAAAGTTTGGATGGCTTGAGTTGCATTGGATTGACCTGCATGTGATCTACTGACTGGTGCCAGTCTGGTTCTCACTGACCTTGGAGCAGCGGACCAGCCCGTCAACGCAGTGGCAGGCGTTGCAGTCCTCGTCCCAGCGGCTCCCATGAGGGAACTGGAGACCAGCATGACGGCAGGACTTCCCCAGGCCGATGACTGGGGGGGCAGAGTCGGAGCGGAGGGAGGGACAAAGACAGAAGAAGAAACGTTGATCCAGCCACCATCACCTCAGAGAGGCTCCACAGAGACCTCAAGAGCAGAGTTGTGTCTTTCTCTTTGACTTGCAGGCCACTCACAGTCCTGGCAGCGAGCTCCGGCGTGTCCTGGAGGACACAGGCAGCGGTAGCCGTTGATCTCGTCCATGCAGGTGGACCCTTCAGCGCAGGGAGACGACTGGCACTCGTCTATGTCTGCAGCACAGAGGTGAGTTACTGCACGTTCCAGCAAATCAAATGCAATTATTTCTTATATCTTAAAGGTCAGGCTCCCACTGACGTTCCCTCCGTCTATCCGTCTTTAATGTATTAATTTCTG
The DNA here is from genome assembly GCA_029224185.1 of Karalla daura. NCBI lineage: Eukaryota > Metazoa > Chordata > Actinopteri > Chaetodontiformes > Leiognathidae > Karalla > Karalla daura. The sequence continues at coordinate 21,931,964 of CM055199.1, forward strand.
TCACGTCTGAGCTGCGCCTTTTATTCCTCCTTCAGGCTTTAACCCATCTGGGTGTTGTGTTCAAACGCCTTCAGAGAGCGGAGGAATTCAGGGCGTCGAGCTGGGCACAAAAGCTCCGGAGCAGCGTGGCGACGGTGAAAAGCTTCTCTCTCTGGAGCCCTCGTTCCCAGGACGAGCACCCCGGCACAGCCAGGGGTCGGAGGTCAACAACGACCGTCCTCAAAGGCTTCCTAATCTGTCGCCCCGCCACAATCGGCTCACGCTGCCCCGCCGTGACCTCTCACCCCTGACCCCTGCCCACCTGACCCCTCCCCTCCTCCTCCTCCTCCTCCTCCCCCTCCCCTCCTCCTCCTCCTCCCCCTCCTCCTCCTCTCCTCCTCCTCCTCCTCCTCCTCCCCCTCCTCTCCTCCTCCTCCTCCTCCTCCTATTCCCAGACACTCACTGATGCGACAGTCCGGGCCGGCAAATCCTGAAGCGCACTCACAGCGGAACCAGTTCACACCGTCCACGCAGATCCCTCCATTATAGCTGCAGGTAGAGAGAGAGAGAGAGAGAGAGAGAGAGAGAGAGAGAGAGAGAGAGAGAGAGAGAGAGGGGGGGGGGGGGGGTGAGGTCAGTGACAGCTGTCAATCACGTTTCCAGGGATAAACTGATCTCACTAATCTGGAGTTCGATCATATGTCAGTGGCCTTGTAGCAAGAAAAAGAGGAAGGAAAAAGATGAACTGACTTTAAAATAGACAGAAAATGTTTTTTTCTTTTTTTGATCTGCTTTTCTTCCGAAACACAAAACCTGCTATCTACAGGATTTCCCTCCAGATAATGAGAAGTAATACCTAATACTTACAGTATTGCACACAGGACTACTAAAGGTCACCTAACTGAGTTACATAGTTATGAAGTAAACAGAAATAAACGTAACAATACGCCACAGAATCGTGACATACTACACTAGTGTTTTATGTATTGAACCCTCTTCACAAACATTTGCTTTAGTTTCCTTAAAAAGTCAAGTTTTCCGATATGAGGTTTTGTGTCTCAGACAAAAAAGATTCACACACCCTCTGATGCAGAGAATCAGTCATCAGAGTGTTTGATCCGATCTTCACCTAAACTAAAGACATCTACGGTCCTGCCCTGTGTTTTTAGTGTTTCTAAAAACACATCATTGTTAACTTCCATGTTCTGTGAGGAGCCAAGTCAAGTTCCCAGAACTTTGCATCTGACCTGTTTCCAAATCGTCTTTCAGAAGGTCGTCTCGTGTTTTAGTTCCACCAAGCAGAAACTTGGTGGAACTAAAACAGCACAGAGTGAAACCTGAGCTTCACTGAACCTCTTAAGATTCCTCTAAATTAGCTCACATGTAGCCGGTGATTTCCCATCTTTGTTCATGTTGGGACAAATTCACCGGATCGACTTCTCTTTTCTGTCTCACTGTGATATCACGCTGTCGCTGTTTCCAGAGAAACTCCAACAAATCAGGGCGAAAACACGAGACGTTTCCACAGCATTTTCAGCAAACCCGACCCAGCCCCGGCAAACACTCATCCGTCATAATCCTTAAACATGTCAATGTGGCCATAGCAACATGAGCTGTTTCCAGATCTGAAATATCACTAGAGCACAATATTACACCTTATAGGTGTGTCGCTATGAGCCGCAACTCCTACAAACTCAATCCCGACGACATCCCATAATTTACATGAAATCCCATCCAGGAAGAATCATCTGAGGAAGATGGACCACCAGAAAACTGTTTTGTTAGATATTAGATTTAAATAAAGTTAAATTTCATTCAATTCTGCAACATTTCTGAAAGGCATCATTATGTGAGGGCAAAAATGTTTGAGCGCTATCTGAGACAGTTTCCATCACGGTTCCTATAGATATTCTTGCTTTTTTTTTGCAGTTCTTTGATAGTTTTTTGCATTTCTATGGGTGATGGAAACACAGCTCCAGATGTGTGACCTGCAGGTGTTTCAGGTGTGGTCTCTCCTCTGCTGGATCACAGGCTACAGCCAGTTCCCACAGACTGAAGCTGATCCCTGATCAATGTCCAGACTTCATATGTAAATCCCTGCCGACCACATACTGAGCTCCTGCCCTCCCCCCTGCACCTCCCCCGGCACCTCCACTCCCCCCAGGTCGAGGCCGGTGAATGCAGAGAGGAGCTTCTCTTCACACCCTGCTGCCTCCACCCCCTGCTCCCACAGCCTCATCCACCACTAATCCACCTGTCAGCCATTGTACAGGAGTGGGAAGACAGGGGGAGGGGGGGGGGGGGGGGGGGGGTGGGGGGGGGTGGGGGGGGGGAAGCTTTTGTCCACGGGACCTCAATCTCTGATCTTGAGAAGCTGTCACGAGCCCTGAGTTTCTCCAACCCTGTGCTTTTCTACAAATTCTGTCAATGAGATGTCAAAAAGAGCGGAATAAAAAGGCTTTAAAAGTCTCCACAGACAGACTGAAACCCAGAAGTGTTACAACTACAACTAGGAGAAATTCTGAGAGAGATGCCGTGCTGTGCTGCTGGATTACATCATGAAAAGCTGAGAAAAAATAACTAATACAACCAGCACAGCTGTATGGAGCCCCTGATCGAGGTTGCCATGGTGATGGAGCGTCTGATCGAGGTCGCCATGGCGATGGAGCATCTGATCGAGGTCGCCATGGCGGCAGATGGTGAACACCGAACGACGATTGATCAAAATCTCAAAAAGTTGAACGCTTGGCCTCTAGGTCGAGGTCGGTCTGAGCTGGAGATGTTTGAACAAGTCCCACAACGTCTCCACCGACCACAACAATCTGACATTTACACCAATAAAACCATATTTACACACACACAAAGTCACAGTTTCACTCTCAAAGCCTTTAAAAGCAAACGAACCATCAGAACTGCTGGAGACTCGACACTTCCAATGCCATAAACAGCTGAAGTCCAGCTAATCCAATAAAAACACTGCCATAAACAAAATAACAAGCTGCAAGTCAAAGTTTTACGACCAACGTTCAAACCAGCCATGAAAAGAGGAGCAGAGGAATAAAGTCTGACCACGCACACATAACAACAGTTTATGGGTTCTTTGTGTATGTATTTTATATTCTTTCCAGCCTCCAAGTTGTCTGTTTCTACTTTATGGCCTATCTATCTATTATATATCTGTCTGTTTGTCTAATGGAATCCACAGATAGTGATGAAACGCAGCATCTGTGCTTGTGATCACGGAGGAGAATCCTCACCAGGGATGTGGATTGCAGTCGTCGACGTCTGCAAAGAGAGAAGACAGAGACGATCAGAGACATTTCGCCCTCAGACCATCTCACGTGTCACTTCCTGCCAGTGGCGATGGAGGTCGTACTCTGAGCGCAGGTGGGTCCCTCCCAGCCGTCCTTGCAGATGCAGGTGAAGGCGTCTCCTCCTCCCACACACGTCCCTCCGTTCTCACACGGACCCGAGTCGCACGTGCTGTTCTTGGCTGAGGAACAAAAACCAGGAACCAGTGATTCTCTGACCCTTCAGATGGAGAGCAGCTGTGATGTCACATCCTGTCAGGTGTTGGCACAGGCTACAGCCAGGGCACTGCCAACTGTCTGTTTCCAACCCCTTCTTCAAACATGCATTTATCCGAGAGCCTTTAGAGATTTTCTAATCCATATCGGCATTACCTGTGTTGCAGGTGCTGCCGCCCCAGCCCTCGGGGCAGCTGCACAGGAAGGAGTCTCCGTGGTCGTAGCACGTTCCTCCATTACTGCAGGTGGTGGAGTCGCACTGGCTCTCACCTGAAACCAGGAGATCATTCAGAAAACATCAGAAGGTAGAACTGAGAGGTGCCACACAACTGAAAGTTAGAGGAGATTCTTTAGGATCCTCAGCTCACTCTCACAGACGAAATATTTACACTCCTCATATGTTGGTCTTCTGCAGAATGTAAAGCAGATTTTACAACAATAGATACCTTCAAAGTTAGCTTTGAAGGTATATCTAAAATTAGCTTCTACAGAGGTCAGTGAAGGCATCAGACCTCAGAGAAGAGGAGGAAGAGATCAAACAGGAAGGAAAGTTAAGATAGAGCAGTCTCTTCACTCTCTTATCTTCTATCAAGCATTCTGCCTGTTCAAAAGTTAAGATATTCCCTTCTATTGTTTCTACTGTAAGTGCTGCATATGTTTATGAGTTCAGTTCAGACCGACTCTACATGAATGTTTGGTGACTGTCACTTAATATAAAGCATTTGTTGTGAGTTGTCGCTTTAAATAACGATGAATTGAAATCTGCAGCTCATTACACTTCATCTAAGAACAGAGCATGAAAAGAGCTGAAAATAGCCATTAAACCAGAGACAGACCCATTACAGGTCCAGTAATCTCCATCAAACACACACACACACACACACACGCACACACACACACACACACTCACGTGAGTGGCAGGTTTTCCCCTTCCAGTTGTCGACACAGTTGCAGTAGAAGTCGTTGAGCAGGTCGACGCAGTGGCCTCCGTTCTGACAGGGGTTCCTGTTGCACTCGTTCACATCTGGAACAGAGTCGACCATGGGTCAGGACAGATGTTCCAGAGAAACATCTCAAATTCAAACCTGATTTCTTCTTTGATGACAGAGCTACACTTCTGGAATGTCTGGAAAGCAGAACGACTATACGCACGAATATGTGACCGGATTCAAGACTTTGACTGTTGCTTTTCTAATCCTGACGCCATAAAAAATACATCAAAGAAGTGAAAGATGATGAAAGAACAATAGATTCCTAAGGCTTCTCAATGTTTCATGTCATCAAATCAGTTAATCCATTTGTGCTTCTGTACGAACTGCTTTTGTAGAAGTCGATATAAGTGACAGCATCATCTGCGTATGCGAGCACTGAGCGGGTTCTGAAGCTGATCTGGGATCAGTCAGCTGACGGCCGCCTGCCTCATGTGAACAAAACAAACATGCTATTGTTGTTTTCCTCCATCTGACTCTCAGACGTCTGATTCGTCCAGGCTGGTGATGAATTCTCCCCGCATACGTGATTCACAGGAAGCGTGACTTTGCAGGAATGCTCACACACACACACACGCACACACACACACACACACACACACACTCACCAGCATCACAGAGGTTGCCCTCCCAGCCGTCGGGGCAGAAACATTGGAAGGAGTTGATGCCATCGATGCAAGTCCCTCCGTTCTTACATGGTGACGATGCACAGTCGTTTATGTCTGAAAGGAGGAGGAGGAGGTGGGGGAGGAGGTGGGGGAGGAGGAGGAGGAGGAGGATGAGGAGGAGAGATACCGCCACAGAAATCGAATCAATGCAGAAAATGCAAGGAATTGCAAATATTTCACTGATAATTTTTTGTGCTTGGAATGCGACTGTATCAAACAACAGCCGCTGTGTTTTCAGAGATTTGAGATGAAACGCACAAATTTAATAAACAAAACTGATTTGCACTGTTGAGGGTTGGGAAAAATGGGTGATTTTGTTGATTTAGCATCTTGGGAGAGTAGAAAACCATAAATCTAGGGCCGCAGAGAGTTGACACAGCTTTGTATCCAAAATCCTATAAAAAACCTGATATACTGTATAACATACTATAATTCAAGACTGATCACCTCTAGTGTGTAACTGGGTCTAAAATAGAGGAGGGCAAACACAAACCAGAGGTAATAACATTTTTGTCTTTAATTTACATATATTTTTTCCTCTGCAAAATGCTCTTAAACATCTGTAAGAATGATGCTATACCAATAACCTTGCTTAAAATATGTCAATCTAACACCACAGACCTCAAAATAACCAGATGTGAAAGAGTTGTTCTGCTCCAGATTTCCCTTTACCTTTTCCCCCCTCTGGTCCAATCTAAATTAAGGATGTGATGATTAATGAAACTGGAGTCTGAGTTACGGTCAGAACCGTGTGGTTCCCACTTAGTGTAACTAGTGATAAATATAGTGAGTGTGTGTGTGTGTGTGTGTGTGTGTGTGTGTGTGTGTGTGTGTGTGTGTGTGTGTGTGTGTGTGTGTGTGTGTTCCGGGCAGACTGACTCACTCTCGTGGCAGTAGGTGCCGGTGAAGCCCGGGTCGCAGGCGCAGCTGAAGTTCCCGGCAGGAAGGCTGATGCAGCGGCCGTGGGGGCCGCACACGTTGGACGAGATGTGCCACACACGCCTCTGGGTGTCGTTGGTCGACACGGCAACCGTGCAGCTGTCAATCACTGGCAGAGACGGAACAGAGAGAGAGAGAGAGAGAGGATGAGAGGGGAAAGAGAGCGGAACGAGAGGTGTTTGTCTTTCACTCCTTTTTTCCAGGAGGATTTTGTAAAACAAAAAAAAGTCCAGCTCGAGTGAAAGTCCAAAACCACAAAATACATGAAAAGTAGAAAAACTGGCTTAAAGGCAAACAGTCACTAGATCAGTGGTTTCACTGCAGCCACACCTGTTATTCATCGCTCTGGTCTGTTTTTGTTTTAGCTGATGCTCTCCCTGCAGCGTTTCCCTCCACGGAGCTGGTGGAGGACGGCGGTGCCTTCACTGACTCACCTTGGCACTGGTTGGTCTTGCAGTGGTCCTTGAGCTCGGAGCACGTTTTGCCCTCGTAGTCGTCGGGGCAGCTGCAGTAGAAGTCTCCCATCAGGCCGTGGCACTGCGCCTTGTTGTGGCAGGGGTTCGGGCTGCACGGGTCGTTCTGCACCTGCAGGACGAGACAGGTTCCAGGGACGTCTCAGTCCGTGTTCGGAGGTGATTCCTGTTGCTTCTTCCTCATATCCCCATCCTTCATAAATGACTGTTCTTAAGGTGAAGTATACAGTGCCCCAACGGAACAATGATTCTAAAATTTCATACATTCAACTGGATGTCTGCATGCTCCATAGCTACGTCGCTCCAGTTACCATAGCAACAAAGGCTGATAAGCTAAGTTCGGCTCTGTTGTTCGGAAAGGAACGTGTCATGTGATCATTATGATCAAGTCATGTGATCATTCCAGTTTAGATAGAGAGATAGAGCAGTGCGGTTGCCAGATTAGCATGAAAGGGTGCCTGATCTGTGCAGAAATGCACGGACGAGATTGTACTACAGCAGCTAACATATTTCTGATAATAAGTATTGATAAAAGTTAACAAGCTATATCGTTAAAAGAGGAATGTCAAGTGACATTAGTGTGAATCCAGATTAGCACGAAAGGGTGCCAGATATGTGCAGAAATGTGACTAGATAAGTAAAAGTACTTGTAAAATAGAGTGTGGGGAGTTTGTCTGCATGCATGGTGCTGCATAGCTTCTGAGCTTGTCCATATAACGTGTACATCTAGCTCTGGAAACGAGCATGTATGCATCTATGATGCTTTTTTCTCCAAGCTCTTCATCTGGTCACATATCTATACTGTACATTCTGTTTCATTTGTCCATATAACATCTGTATTTTTAGCCCTGTAAGGATCTAGTAAATTAGTACATTCATCTGCCCATTCTGTACATATGCACCTCTGACTAGAAGCTAAACTGCATGTCGTTACTGTGTACTCTCACATGCATTACGTAATGACAGTACAGTTGGGTCTGATCTGATCCAGCCCCAGAGCCCAGAGCCCAGAGCCCAGAGCCCAGAGCCCAGAGCCCAGAGCCCAGAGCCCAGAGCCCAGAGCCAGCCCAGGCCGGGCCGCTCACCTCGCAGGTGGTGCCGCTGAAGCCGAGCGGACACTCGCACATGAAGCCGTCCAGCAGCGCGTGGCAGCGCCCGCCGTGCCGGCACGGGCTGCTGCTGCAGCGGTTCCTCTGCAGCTCGCAGTGGCGGCCCACGAAGCCCGGCTGGCACACACACTGGTAGCCTCTGGACACCTCCTGCAAGCACACACACACACACACACACACACACACACACACACACACACACACACACACACACACACACACACACACACACAGGGATCAGAGGCGCTCCCTCCATCCAGGATCAAAGCAGCAGAAACCGTCATTACATCAGCGATTAGATAAGTATCGTCTTTGTCATTTCAATGGGAAAATAAAAAGTCGATTGAGCAACACAAAACTTTCTTTGTTCTTTTTTTTCTGAACTTCTTCCATGGCAAGCTTCCAACCTTCCAACCTCTTTGCCAAAATAATCACAATAAATATGGATTAATAAAAGATCTGTGATGATCGCCTCGTTCCTTCTCACCTTGCAGGTGCCGCCGTTCTGACACTGTCCATGGCAGCTGTTCACATCTGGAGGAGGAGAGAACACACATCAGCTTCAAGTTTGAGTCTGAGACAGGAGGAGCAGCTGGAGGAGCAGTTGGAGGAGGAGCAGGAGGAACGTGCAGAGGTGCGAGAACATGCAGACACAGATTCAGACGTGCAGCAAGACGACGCATGCAACCAGACGAAACAGGACAGAACCAGGGTCGAGAATTACTCCAAGAGTCAGGAAGGAGTCAGTTTTTAGTCTGATGGTGCAGAGAAAGGAGGAGGAAGAGGAGGAGGAGGAGTCCAGGTGCAGTAGATCAGGCTGCAGGTGAAGAGAGAAGGAGGTGAATGAGGAGCTTCAGGACTCCGCCCCACTAACATCTCTGATGGACTTTCTCAGTTTCTCTTTGATTTGTCTGAAACACTAAACTGTGTTTCTGTTCTCTTTATTTTCTCTTCATACACAAAATAACGTCACAAGATAAAATAAGTTTTAGATAAGTGAGTATGTACATCTTAAATAGATCCCTTAACTGGAATAATTGTCTCGAATGAGCTCAAAATACAAAACCAAGTTAAGAGTCTGGGGAGTTACTTCACACAATCGTGTGGAACCACTTGCTGAGGTTTTGTTTTATTGAGTGTATCCTAACACACTATGGTCTACAGTCTATTCAGTGTTGCCATTCTCACTGAATTTTCATCCTTAAGCATAGAAACATATTTCTTGCAGATTCAGCAGGTTTGACCCCTCTGACTGACCAACGATAGGAACTGAGAGCGTGTCAGATGCCAGTGGAGCAGCAGTGAGCTAGAGCGGCTGCAGGACTGGAGGAGGGAAGGAGGCCGGAGCCTGCACAGGACTGAGGCCTGGCTGCGTTGATACTAACTGATGTCACAGTTCTGGCCCACCCATCCTCGAAAGCAGGCACAGTGATATCCACCAATCAAGTTTTTGCAAGAGTAAGCATTGTGGCAAGGCTTCTCCGCACACTCATTAACGTCTGCAAAACATGGACGAGAGACAGAGAGAACCAGTGAGACGGAGAGAGAGAGAGAGAGAGAGAGAGAGAGAGAGAGAGAGAGAGAGAGAGAGAGAGAGAGGGAGCCCAGCACCTGCTCAGAAGCCCCGTCACCAAGCAAGCGACACAGTCCAAGCTAAGCTAACGGCTAATGTTGGGTTCTGGTCTCTCACTGGACAGTTTAGAGAATAACACTGAACTAAACAATAATACTATCAATAACAATAATAACATCAAATGTACGAGAAGTACAATCTAATACAGGATAGAAGAAGTAGAGTTCTGTGTTTTTACTATTAAAGCATTGTCCATATATAATTCATGCCAGTGTTTATTTCTGTGCGTGGGTGACAGTGGATTAATCAGGACTGCAGGTTTTTTCATGTTGCTGAGGTTTGAGTTCACACGCAAACACGCACAGGGTGGAGTCCATGTCTACCAGTGTTCCATACCCCCCCCCCACCCCTCCCTCCTTCCCTCCCCCCTCCCCCCTCCCCCTCGGGGGCTTGATGTCTCTCTATTGCATTCCCGGCAGGCCGACCTGCAGAATTCCAAGTGGTCAGTTTCAGAGCAGCCACGCTCTCCATAACCCGCCGCCCAGCATTAATACTGCTCCCAGGAGGTGAGCGGCACCTGTTGGCTGCTGAAACCAAACCCTGCCAGCCCCTTCCCAAAAACCCCACCTACCTACCCCCCCACCCAGACGACCCCCCCCTCCCCTCCTCCCTCAGGTGCCCCTCCTCCTCCTGGTTCCATAACCTCCCTACGCGTGTTTACAGCTTATAAAGTGTTCCCTGGCTCAAGTCGAAGGCGCTGAGGGCTCCATGATGCCGGGAGGGTGGGGGGCCGTAGACAGACACACACACACTTGCACACCGGCGCCCCCCCCCCACACACACACACCCAGTTACGCCCAGTCTGGAGCCAAAGATAACCCCTCGGCACGGTAAATTTGGTCCCTGAGCTGGCAGTTGCCAGGCGGGAGGTTATTTTTAGCTTTACTCAAGTCACCTGGCTCGAGTTGCAGATGATACCCCGAGTTGTACAAAAACACACACACACACACACATGCATTCACACACACACACACACACAGTTGAAGAATTAGTGTCCCTCCTGCAGTAACACGACAGGTTAAACGACACGGCGGAGAAAACAAACAGACAGATTCACTGCAACCCTGAGAGCAGACCGAATTCCTGGGGTGAACATGTACGCTCGGCATTCACTGTAAGTGCAGCACACACACACACACACATACACACACTCACACTCACACACACACACACAGTCGCTGGCTACATCACGCCACACTGACGTCCACCATGCAGCAGCCACATTTCACATCGTAAACTCTCCAAACTTCCTCCGAACCAGAGCACAGTTACGAGCAGGTTCACGGCCTTATCTCTGCTGACGATGCGTTCAGGGACTCGTACCGATCTGGCAGGTTTTGCCCGTCCACTGCGCCGGACACATGCACTCGAAGCCGTTCTCCAGGTCGATGCAGGTCCCGCCCTGAGCACAGGGGCTGGACGCACATTCATCTGTGTCTGAAAAACAGAGAAAATACCCTGTTACACCCCGACTGTGTGTGTGTGTGTGTGTGTGTGTGTGTTGCAGTTAACTTAATCATATTTACAGTGACTAATGTAAGTATGGTGGAGCAGCTAAATGATCTTGATTCACTCTGGACTAGAACATGAGTATTGAAATCGATAATCGATTTAAAGAGTTTATCAGCAAACTTTGTATTTCATTGGACTCTCTGTTGCAAAGATTCAGCTGTAAACATCTCCACTCAACCTTCTATTTTTTTGGCTTTTTTTCACTTCTGGTTCAAGGCCAAAATCTTATTTCATTAGCAAAGTATTTGCACTCAAATCTGATCTAATCTAATATTGTAATTTGTGATAACATGATAACAATAATGATCGCTTGTTGCAGCTTTGACTCAGATCTGGGACTGGGATCGCAGGGGGACGGCAGACAGCGGTCACCTTTGGCACAGGTGGGTCCGGACCAGCCGGCAGGGCAGTGGCACTCGAACCCGGACGGGACCTCGTGGCAGGTTCCTCCGTTAGCGCAGGGGTTGGACACGCAGGCGTGTTCAGCTGAGAGACACACAGGTTAATCAACACTCTGCTGTCATGCGTGCTGCTCTCTGCCCCCTGGAGGGTCACAGCTGTGATGAGACCGTGTGGTGTCACACAGTACGGCTCAGACAGCCAGGATGAAGGTTCCTGATCCAGGCTGAAGGAACCGAGACGTTCCGGAGCCTCCGGACTCACCGATCTCGCAGTTCTTGCCGGAGTAGCCGTCGGGACAGGCGCAGTTGTACTCGTCGGGCTCGGTGTTCATGCACGTGCCTCCGTTCTTGCAAGGCCGGTTGGTTCCACAGTAATTCAGATCTGCGGCAGAAAAACACGGATTTGAGCTGTGTGTGTGTGTGTGTGTGTGTCTGAGGAGTCTAAAATACAGCAGCCACACACACAGAAACCTGTCGTTACAGAGCTTCTTACAAAAGCATTGATTGTAGGTTACGAGAGGCACATTTACTGAAAATGTAATTTCTACTTTGGCTGCAAAACTCTCGACCAATCGCAGGGTCTCTCAGCTGGACTGAGGTGGTGCAACCTACAGTAAGCTGTGAGTTTTTATTTTCTTTTACTTTGGTGCTGCAAATCAAAAAAAAATACTTTGCAATAACTCCCAAAAGTTGTTGCCAAAGTTGTTTCTGGCAAATCATAGCGTTGAGTTTGTGATTCTACCACAACGTCCATTCATGTCTGAACAGCAGGAAATCCATCACAGGCTGCTCTCACTTTGTCAGGATGTGATTTGCATATTTCCAAGTACACACACACACACACACACACACACACACACACACACACACACACACACACACATAAACACAGCGCTCCTCTAAGCAGCAGCGTGCTATCTGCCGGTTCAGTCGTGACCTCTGACCTTTGTCGCAGAGCAGGCCGCCCCAGTTCTTCTCACAGGTGCACTGCCAGGGCTCGCTGCAGGTGCCGTGGACGCAGCCCGGGTACGGCAGGCACTCGTCGCAGAGCGCCCCCTGCCAGCCGTACTTACACCTGCAGGCACAGACGTTAGCAGTTAGCAGTTAGCGGTTAGCGCTTCTGGTCAAACGAGCGAAAGAAACAATCATTAAAAGTCCTCCATGAAACGTCTTCATCCTCTTCTGTACATGAAGAGAAGAGATGCAATGATATGTACACTGCACATCACAATAATCCCAAAAATATTAAAATGAATATTATTTATTTATATGAGTACAGTTGGAGCTTGACCTCTGATTGACTAACTCGTCAACCCCTTGATGTGTTTGTTTCTTTAGGTCCACTTTAAAGAGTTAAATTTACCATAATAAACACGTTCACATGACCTCCTATAGACAGGGCAGCCCTGCTGGCTGTTCCTCACTACCCTTATTATATGATTTAATCTCAGTGTCTTCAATAAACATCTACAGAGGTTAAATAACGTATGATGGAGCCACTGTTAATTGTTGCTTTGCTTTCACTAAAACACTCCAATGAGAAAAAAAAGACGTCAGACGGGGATCAGAGTTCAGCGGGTGCAACAGTGGCAGAGAACATTTTTCACTAAATTAAAAGCCTCTTATTTCACAAGCCCCGGGAGAATGCACTCTTATTTGCAGCTCGGGCCTGAGGGAATATCAGGCACACAGATGCTCTAACTAACACATGGGGGGAGGGAGGGAGGGAGGGAAGGAGGGGGGATGGAGGGAGGGAGGCATGAAAAACTGTGATAGTTTGGTAGCGATAACAAACAAGTCATTTAATACTTTTATAATGTGTGAAAACACAGACGAGCACTTGATGTCGGGCAGCGGGCCAACGTATCGTCCTCGGGTGGACGAGAAAAACGCCCAAGGGATGAGAGGATGAGAGGAAGAAGAAGAAGAAGAAGAGACGCTTTATCTGGTTCCTCTGGTTCCCCCTCAGTCCCTGGTTCTGACTGACTCCAGTTACCACTTAGTGGAGGTGAACGAGCTGAGGAGCTACGCGGTTATCGATGAGAGGAAGTCATGTGATCGTTCATGTGAGTGGCCAATCAGAGTAAAGCATGAAAGGAGCCAGATCTGTGACTGTGATGTTCCCAAAGCTGGAAACAGGAGGGTGAAAGTGATGAAGCTAAAGCTCCACAGAGTCTGTGTTGACTCCAGAGAGGGAGGAGAAACGCTCCATTCAACCGTTCCTTCAACTGTTTCATAGCTTCATCACCACTCTGCACTCCTCTCTCTCTCTCTCTCTCTCCCTCTCTCCCCCTCTCTGTCGTTGCGTGTCGTCTCCGGGGTCAGACCTGGAATGAGCGTGGGGCTCTGAGGGACGAGGGGGTCCGCAGCCCGGCCGGGGGAGGGTTAGTTAATCTGTTGGTTTATGGCAGCACTCTGTTATTCCAAGGCCAGCGGTAACCTTGCTCCACCTGTCCTGTCATTTCTCCTGACGGCAGCTATTTTAGGGAGCGACCCTCGCACCCCCACACGTCTCTCACCCCTCACCCCCACTCCTCCCCCACCCTCCCCCACTCCTCCCCCACCCACCCCTCCCTCCGCTGCCACTTCACGGAGGCAGACCAAACACAGTAGTAGCAGTGGTCATACTACAACTACAAGAACTAATCTACTGTCATACAGTTCCCAGATTCTCCAATGAGCTTAATTAGCATAATGTGTGACCTGCACTCTGCTTAAAGCCTTTAACTTAGTTCATTAAGAAAGAAGAAAGTTGCAACTAGTTAACACTGTGACAGCAAAAACTGCTTTTGCATTGCAATGTGATCATGTACAGTATACGTATGTGTGTAAGTGTGAATGTGTGTGTGTGTGTGTGTGTGTGTGTGTGGGGGGGGCTGTTCTCGTTTAATGACGTGACCTTTGGACTGAACAGAAACATTTCCTGAGCTGCGTTAAACTCTTGATGCTGAGTCGCAGGCAGCGGGGGTCAACTTCCAGCAAGTCTAACATATTTATCACAATAAAAACAAAACTTTGGGTTTTGACTTGAGAACCTAAGCTTTCAATTTCTGGAAGTCACATTCATCTAAGAAAATACCGTCTCTACTCTACTGTATTCACACAGATAGAGAGAAGCTTCAGTCAAATGATTTGAATGATTATGTAGTATTAGTTCACAGGATATCTGCAGGAATCCTGAAGTTAATTTCAACACCTTTTTAAGACTTCTAAAACCAAAAAAACCTGAAAGGCTTCATCACCATTTCCAGCTGTAATCTTTAACTCACTAAACAATCTTTTTTACTATTCGGAAAGAGCTGTAATTCCAACCAACACTTACACCTCATAAAATCATGATTAAGACCCTTTCACTTCATTAAACTTCTTAATGACCTTAGTTTTCCAGAAATTGATTTATCAACTAATTAACACTTTTCCAGGACCCTGAAGACACCCTAACTTAAGTCAGGGCCTCATTAAGTGACCTGCAGCTTCCCAGAGATCCAGTCATATGTGTGTGTGTGTGTGTGTGTGTGTGTGTGTGTATTGTTTACTACAGTCTGTGGTGTTATCCGCTGGTGTCCTGCACACACTTGGCCCTGTGGCGGTGGCGGCGGCGTGGGCAGCCTGTCTGGCTGCAGCGACTGTGGGAGAGAGCAGGGGAAATGGTTTCCTGCAGCCACAGGCCAAGGGTGGCATTACCCACAAGCCCCATCGCCTGCCGCCGGCCGCCGCCGCCGCCACCGCCGCCGCCGGCCCACCGACGGACGAGGACGGACCAGACGCTCAAAATATCAAAAACCCTCGGCCCGGCCCCCCTCACACTCCAGACCAGAGGGGAGGAGGCCGAGGTGGACGTACCAGGGCCTGAGAGGGTGCTCCAGTGTGTGTGTGTGTGTGTGTGTGTGTGTGTGTGTGTGTGTGTGTGTGATGGCGGCCACTGTTGCCTGGTTACGGAGCAGCAGAGTCACATGAGGGAGCGTAGGTTGTGTAAGAAACACGACACCAAACACACATTTTTAGTTTCTCTCTGCCAGACTCTGCCTCCCCTCCATCCATCCCTCCATCCCTCCCTCCATCCATCCTTCCCTCCCTCCGGCTTTAACCCTTCGTCAGCCCCCGATCCCTCCATCCATCCATCCCTCCATCCTCTGACATCATCCGGGGCGTCACTGCCAGAGTTTGTATCGTGTGCCAACTACTCCTCTTCATCTTCTTCCCAAAGCTCTCAAAGGTTCCTCCCATAACTTCAGATAAAGAGATGAAAACTTAACGTATCGAATCACACAAGCTTGGACACTTTAACGGTATAATGGTCTGATGATTCTGTCTCTATATCATGACTGTAAAGCCTTCCTTCTTTTTTAATGATCCAGATGCGTATAATGGCTACTCTGTCTCAAAAACCTTCACGTAGCATGTGCCAAACTCTTCGTTTCATCGGTAAATATACCGTCACAAACATGTGTTTTTACCCCGTTTTGTGTTTATTTTCAGCCGACTTCTTTGTTATTTCTGTCTGACTAGCAATAACTGTGTGCTGCGCCTTTAAATCATCAACAAAAAGCTTTTATTCTCTCCTGCTGGATGAATGTTATCCATCGTCTTCCTCTTTCTTTCCCAGCACTGTGTGTGTGTACATATGTGTGTGTGTGTGTGTGTGTGCGTGTGTGTGTGCGTGTTTGCCCTTGATTGCGATGAAGCTCCAAATCACATGTTGAGGCACATTCCAGGGTGTTCCTCTCTCTTCAAATCCCCCGGCCATTTCCAACAAGAAATGTCAGCTTTATTTTCTTTTTTTTTTCTCTTTTACAAGATCTTAACTAAATCAAACCTGCCTCAGTATAAAACCCTCCCTCTGTCCGCTTTCCCACAATGTGTGTGTGTGTGTGTGTGTGTGTGTGTGTGTAGCTTTTTAAAGCTCTCGTGCTCCACTGTGTCTAAATGTACAGTTCGGTTCCACATGTAATCAAATCTAAATTTCTCTCCGCTGCCTCACAAACGCCTGCTCAGCCTTTTCTAAGTGTTTACACTCCGCAGCTCAGCCACACAACAACTGCGTGTGTGTGTGTGTGTGTGTGTGTGTGTGTGTGTGTGTGTGTGTGACCATGTGTCCACGCTGCTCACACACACACTGATGATTCTCTGCTATGAGCTCCTGGAGTTTTCCTGCGGTCTGTGATTGTTCTGCTTCAGACCGTCGCTTGTTTTACAGCTCATTAACCGCCGCTGCTGCATTTCCTCTGCGGTCGGTCTGCAGACTGGAATTCTTTCTTTAGGAAGCGCAATAACGTTGCCGAACTTTCCAGAGATCATTTATCAACGCGGTGAAAGTTCCAGTCCCCCCCCCCCCCGATGTGACAGCTCAGGTTTTATGGGGAACCGAACGCCTCCAGGAGAACCTGGAGCCAGGGGTGGAAGCAGGAGCTCAGGCCTGGGTCCAAACAGGGAGGCTTTGTTGCTCCAGTCTCGACCTCATGGGTTTTGGAGGCTTATCTTGAAAAGGAGGGAGGAGGAGGACATGCTTCACCCTCGGATGGCGATAAAAGGCGCCGTCCTGTTTCTACCTGTTCAGAGGCCACGACCATGAAGGTGGTTTACCTCCACAACAATGATGTGATCTGGACCTAAAGACTCCACGACGTAAACAGGGATGTTTCACCTGGATCAGCTCGTATCTGGACTCAGCATCAGTCCGACTGAGACATGTGGAGTATTCCAGCCACTTTGGAGTTTCAGAAGCCTTCCTGTGATGATTACTGGCCATTTCTGGCCTCTTTCATGTGTTTTAGTTCTAGTTCTGGAGCTTTGGAGTGAGGTTGAAACTGGGGCTGTGATGCTGTAAGTCTCGATAGAGATGAACAGTATGAAGCTTTGGATGCTACAAACGTGGGAGTGGGAATATTTGAAAGAAGCAGGTGTCCAGTGAGGCGGGATATGAACAAGTTGTAAAAGATTGTTAAAAAGCAGCTAAAAAAGTCACTCTGGAGGCTTCGCTCCTTCGACTGCCCCATGTTTCCAGATGAGGAAGGAGACGATGATTGACATGTGTGTCTTCAGGAATGTGATGTGGGTGTGACTCGACTCTGCTCTGTGGCACGTAAACAGGAATATGAGCAATTATTAATATGCTGCGAGGAGTCTTGTGTTAAACTGTTTAGTCTGGGGCAAAAACTTCACATTTTAAGAAGCTAAAACGATCTACTGATGATCTCCATACAGCCTGGCACACATGCGGGCAGGTCACCCCTGCTCCATGACGGCTGCAGCTCTCTGGGTGGAACACACACTCCCCAGCACTCGAGAGCAGCCATAACAAGGCAAGCAGGGTAGGAAGAGGTGATGAGAGTGGAGGGGGGGGGGGGCAGAGGGGCATAGAGAGAGGAAACATATAGCAAAAAAAGAGGGGCCCTCTGTGTGTGTGTGTGTGTGTGTGTGTGTGTGTGTGTGTGTGTGTGTGTGTGTGTGTGTGTGTGTGCGGCCAGCTTTAGAACAGGAAGCAGAACAATAGCTTCTGGATCAGAGTGGAGCTGAGGGATGGAGGTGGAGAGATGGGGGGGGGCACTTCACAGAACAAGCATGGGGTGAGTGTGTGAGAGTGTGTGTGTGTGTGTGGGGGGGGGGGGGGGGGGGGGGGGGGGGGGTAGCATGCCTGGTATGTTATCAACAACATCCCTTCCCTCACCCTCCCTCCCTCCCTCCTCCCTACCAGCAGCAGCAGCAGCTCTAGCTTGTCAATATGTTGTGTCACCACTGTTTTCCTCATCAGAATTTCTCAGGTTGGGGGTGTATATGGGGGCTGTACAGGTGCATGGAGTTTTGTGTGTGTGTGTGTGTGTGTGTGTGTGTGTGTGTGTGTGTGTGTGTCTGTGCCTGATGCATATTTTGTGTCAGCTGACGTCCTACAACCACAGTAGCATATCCATCCATCCATCTCCACTCTCAGCTACATGACTCCTCTCTATCTTCTCATTGTTTTATTCCATGACATTCACGTTCCATTAATGACGTTTTCCATGTAAACTCTCAACTCTGCACCACAGAGGAGTCTCCTGTGACTCTGTTGTCCCTGAACAGTCACACTTTCCCTACAGCGACAACAATAAGAATAAAAACCACTCTCTGCTGTTCTCACTCAAACAGGGATAAAACAATCAAAGTGTTGGGGTGACTCACGTGCACTCTCCAGGTTTGCTGCAGGTCCCGTGTTCGGGGTTGCAGCCCTGTTTGCAGATGGCTGCGGGGAGGAGGGGGGGGGGGGGGGGTGAGGGGGGGTGAGAAGGAAAAACAACAACAATCCGTCAGCGTTTGTGAAACCTGGGCCGCGTCACATCCTCCCCGAGCCGCCGCCTGGCTGCGCTGGGCTGCAGATGGTCGAGTCATTAGCGTCTAATTTCCTGTGTTTTCTTGTTTTTCGGCAGAGGACCGCGGATGCACTCGCTCGCTGTCGGAAAACAGAAGGTGTCTCCAGGAGCGACACGTTCCCAAACATTCCTACAATTCTTTAAAGTGACACTTGACACCCGCTCTGATTAACTTTTTCCACCAATGTGCGTATGTGTGTGTTTATATGCGCGTTTGGAGTTTAACAAAAGGTCCCACAACAGGGTCAGTCTGTTGGACGTGTTGGACATGAAGTTACTGAAAAATAAAAACAGGAAGTGAACACGAGGAGCGGCGTGAACCTGCGTTCATTAAAAATAAATAATAGATGAAATCTGGGTTGGAATGGTTCAGTACATATCGAGATGACCCAGATTTTAAGTACAATCATTAAACTACGACACGCCACTGCTACTACTACTACAGAACCTCTAACCCTGGTTGCCACGGCGATAGCGACTCTAACAGCGGTTGCCATGGTGATAGTGACTCTACCATGGTTGCCACGGAGACGGAGCCTCGAAACAGGGTTGCCATGGTGACTGCAGCGTAGTGAGAGCAGAGCAGCTCTGCAAAAGTGATTATTGGATGGCCAAAGAACTAGACTCAGACTTTCTGTTATGTATATATTTAAATACCTATAACATATATATATATATATATATATATATATATATATGTATATAACTGTAAAACCTATCAAACACGTTGAGCAGCAGGTCAACATTAAAGTAAACTCTAACAGAGGGGACTTGTGTCTCTAGGTGAAAGTCAGGCTGGGCGAGAGAAAAAGTCCAACTGTTTATTTTTCACCTTGTCCTAACCATTTCTTATGGGAAATTCTCCCTCTATATAGTCATATATATACGTACAAAAACATTTGTATACATATATCATGTGATACTGAATATGTGATATATATGATATATATATGATAGCACACAGAATCCAACCAAGCTGGTGTGTAATTTGCCTGGCTGCTCTGGTGTTTTTGGAGAGGAATAATGAAAACGTACTAACTAACATACTAACTTGTCTGTGGACCTGTGACATCACTGCGTGCTCTCCTACCTGTTATGCAGCTCAGCGACAGGTTGGTCCAGCCCTCCATGCACTCTCTGTTCCCCTGCTGGTCGCACACAAAGTGTCCGAAGTAGTCGTCGCGGGGCCGGCACACCTTGTTGCACTTGCTGCCGTAGTAGTTCTCGTCGCAGCGCACACGCATGGTGTACTCCAGGCTGGCCACCAGGCTCTTGTACTCCACCGTCTGCTTCTCCTCCCCGGGGTTGATCATCCCTTTGTAGATGCTGCGCTCGATCAGCAGCTCCTCGTCTGGACCTGGACACACGGATCAGAGTCGAGTGATTACAGATCCCTGGGCTACTTCCTGCAGGACGATGGTTCGATGTGAGAGGATTTGTTTCTAAGAGATGTGTATCATAAAGTATTTGGGATGACATACGGGCAGAAAAAGTAGTTGCTTTTGTTTTTAGTTAAGCTGTTACAGAGACAAATCCTTTCGATATCCAATACTGCAACTTTTTCTCAACATGAACTTAAACCCTGACGTGTTGTGCTCTCTCTGTTTTTCGGAACTGTTCTTCACGTTCCTGCGTTTTCAGCAGGAAAACACGAGCTGTGCAGGTTAAGTATTCAGGTCAGGTTGATATGAAATTGTGAATCACATTCCAGGGAATTGACCCAACAACCCTTTGTTGAGCGAGATAAGGGAGAGTCCGCGAGGCTTCGAAGAATTCCAGATCAGAGGGAAGGTGCAACGTCCTGAGCTCCTCTCAGAACGTCCGAGATGAGGAAGAAGAAAAAAAGGAAAAGAAGAGGAAGAGGGGGAAGAATAGGAAAACCAAGGCGGCGCAAACAGAGGGGGCAGGAGCGAGGTCTGCGAGGGCTTGATAACCCAAATGCCTTTTCAGTTTTCCTGCTTGGTGAAACACTTCTCTGTACCCCCCCACACCACCTACCCAGCCCCCCCGCCCCTCGCAGGATATCCAGCCCGGAGTCGACCGGAGCCAGGCCGGAAATAATAAGAGACGGGGAACAGACGGGGAAGGGCGACATAGGAAAGGCCCTTTAGCTCGTTCTCAAGGAACAGACGGAGCGCGACCCACAATGCTTTGCTGCTCCGGAGCTCGACCCTCTGAGAGCGCTGGAGAAACAAACTAGAAACTTCTAGTCTGCTGATCAAGAATCAAGATCTGGGCTCGTTTTGCACATCATTCCAGGATGAGTGAGACTCTGTTTATCACTAGGTAATGTCCTGGATCAGGATGTAGGAACTGAAACGTTGGAGAACTGACTCACTATCCATCCTAGGAGTGAATACGCCTGACTACGAGACATAGCTTTGTATGCTATGAATACTGGGTTGAGAGTGAGAAAAGATGTGTTATTAGTAATACTGTATTATACTGTACTGTACTGTATAGAATATGTCTGTAGAGCTGCAGCATCTAACTAATCATCAGGCAGATTAAGGATTAAAAAATAAATAAAACTGGGACAAAATCCTCCAATCTGGTTTCTTCAGTCATTGTGGTGGACCAATTTCACAGTTTTTGTGTCCAGTTTAAACAAAACAACTCATCAATTATTCAAGAAAGTGATGAACCACAAAAGTAAGCATTTGTTGCAGCTGTAATCTGTAGTAAAGCTGATCTGATGACACAGATAAACTGCAACAAAATCAACCTTTGAGCTAAATTTCACTTAGGAAAATAAGTGAAAAATGATCATGTTACAGGTTTGTTTTTTGGAAAAGTTGACGTAATGACGCCTCCCTGGATTGAACCTTTACCTCCAGATGAAACTTTGTTCCTCTTTAAAATATTTAACATATTTAAAAGCATAAAACACGCAGAGCATCGTCCTGAGCAGATCTGAGGTCTGTGCCCGTAGAGGAGCAGTGAGATCCACTGAGCCGCTCCCACACCCACCACCTGAAGCAGCACCCGCTCTGCGCTGCTCATCTCCAGCAATTAGATATAAAAATAAAGACCAATGGAGAGAGAGTCCCGGAGCGCTGAGAGAGGCTGTTGTTACCAGGGAGAGCAGCGAGAGCCACATGAAACCAGCTTACATAAACCCAGAGCAGCTCCGTGTCCTCCGTCTGTGCTCCCAGCCTGTTCAGCCTGGACCAGGAGGGGGAGGGGGGGGGGGGTGAGGGGGGGCTGAGGCAGTTTAGCACCGACCTTCGACCTCTGGACTTGTAACAGTGGTGACCTCTGGACTGTAGCCAACAGTTACAACTCATCAGTCCCTGAAGCAGAGATCTGACGAGGGGCGTTTCTGTCGCCCTGAGAAACTTAAATATCGCAATAAAACGTCGAAAAACGTAGAAAATCCTCTCAGATATCACAGAAACACTGAGGCGCTCTCTTCAGATGGTTTTAGAGGTGTCCATAAATGTAATGGAAACACTTTTTTTATGACGTCACATGACCAGCTCACTTCAGACACGATGTGTGTGGACAGATGAGTATAAATACTTTTTTCAGGTTTCTGTACTCTACATGTGTATTTATTACCTGAAAAATAGTTGCACTTTCTTGTCATTCTCTCATCTTTTTCAGCATCCTGGATGGTGATACAACATTAGAACTACATAAAATGTCCAGTGATATCAGTGATATCTGCAACCACTCGTTGATTAAAGCTTTGGGGGGACGACAGAATGACGCATGAAGTGACAGGTGTCCATCAAACAGTCTACTAGTGTCCATAGACTATATATAAAAAATGGACGTAGTCTTTCGGCCTAATTAGTTAAGTGACTTTACTTGCAGTACCACTGAGATCCACTAGGGCCGACGCCCAAAACCCACATACACACCCAGCCAAAAAACGTCATTTTATAATCAGGACATACTCCTCCAACACATTTTTTTTCACATTTCAGTTTCTCGTGCCAGAGTGTGATCTGGTGGTCAAGTAGAAATTAATTCCATGAGTAATTAGGGCTTTAAAAAAAAAGAAGGAATAATTAGGGGCGTGTCTCTCTGATTGCCAGGGCCAGGCCTTCAGCAGCCAGTGGATGGTTGTTCTAACCTGCTTGACTCTGAAGCCGAGTGGAGTTTAGTGAAGCGGGACGCCTCAGAGGGAGTGTGGGAAAGCGTCCGCCATGAGAACGTTTCTCACCACCTGCTACTGGTGTGCCCCGGCACACACTGGGCGAAGGCCGAGGACCCGCCCTGCCGACACCTGCCACACCGGCCTCTTTAACACTCGCTGATTCCAAAACTCTATCGTAAATCTTCTGCCTGCTGCACACTTGGCTGGGCGCACACACACACACACACGCACACACGGACACACACACACACGCACACACTTGAGGCTTCACCAAAGATGAGTTTGACATTGTTTTGGTTGCTCACCATAATTGTCTGTGTGAGCAGGGCTCACTTCCCTTTTCCAGTCGCAGGAAAAGACAGATCGGTATCTGCAGATGTGTTGTCACCGAAATACAAAGGATATTTCTGAAGTTCAGATGAAGTACGATGCAACTTGCTCTAGGTCTACCGTCGATAGACTTTAAATCCGATGCAGAACAGTTCAGTGTCCAGGCAACTGGTCTGAAGGGAACTGGTCATGTGACCCATACGACAGGTCGTGTGATGCAACTTTTCCCACAAACTTTTATATAGAGGGTTCTAAAAATCACTCATAGAGAAGGTATAAATGTTTCAGGGATAACTTGACATTCAGATGTTTCTACTAGCAGTATCAGTTACATATTACTGGATGTAATGGAAACACAGTAGCTGTGACCAGTCGTTCTGTATTCACTAACCTGTGTATCCCTCTTTTGTTGTCTGATGAAGTACCACCTCACAGACTTTCCCAAAAGTTTTGTTTTTTTGCAAACATGTTTCAAACAGGATGAGAGGGGCTCTTTTCTTGGAGGGGGGGGGGTCCTACTTTGAGTGGAGGGTTGATTTAGGGGTGTGTGACGGGGGTCACAGATGTTCCTGAACAGCTTCTGACCCGTCGTCTGCACCGGGCCAACCCTGCGAGCCAACATCAGCTCCGTCCTCTTTTCTGCTGCCATCTCCGTGTTGTTTTTGAGCAGGCGGTGGCTTCCTGAAGCATAAACAGCCTCCACAAAGCCTCGCTCTCTTTTTCCTGGGGCCTCTCCAAACCTGCGGCCCCGGACCTGTTCACACAGGGCTCGGCCTGCGACGCGGGGCAGGAAGCGCCCTCCGCCACGCTCAGGGGTCTCCGGCTCTGAGGCTGCTCTGGCTACTGCTGATTTTGATTGGCAGGGACTTGTTTTAACTTAAATCATTATGGATTTCGAGAAGGCAAGTTATCACTAAGTAGAGGTACCAAAAGTTAGCTTCAGACTCCAGTCAACACACGTATCTTAACGTGTGACTCCTAGATGCTTTTAAAGACTCGGTAGGAGGAGAAGTAGGGCTGCACCCACGTTGTACACATGATTTTGGTTCATAAATGAAGTAAAAATGGTGAAAATGGTAAACACCCTTTTTGGTTATGGTAGACGTCCTTTTTTTCCCCCCATTCTCACCTCCATGATGTTGATAAATCCTTCTCAAAAATCACAAATCGATCATTTTTTAGTTGAATACAGTCCCAAACAGCGACCCTTTCCCTGAAAAAACAACATGAAACACTCTTCATCCTCTAGTCGGAAGCCTTCCTGGGAGCGTGAGAAAGCGGCAGGTTTGTCAGAGTTGCAGAGCGAGCCGGCTCTAGCGCTCTCCGCTGACTGGAGCTGAGGAGGATTCAGTGAACGTGCGACGGCTTCACATCTGAGAGCGGCGCACAGTCGTGCTGGCAGAGCATCAGAGGACGCACACTGAGCCATCGGGCAAAACAGAGCGCCTGATTCCTGTGCACACCTGGACGGACACGCTCAGCCCTCCGCTCCGGCTCTGATCGAGCCAGGGCATCGCCAAGACTCTGCACCTGCGTGCGTGTGTGTGTGTGTGTGTGTGTGTGTGTGTGTGTGTGTGTGTGTGTGTGTGTAGCAGCCGCAGCTGGATGCAACAGGTTCACGCTTGCTCTCTGACATTCATCCAAAGTCATCATGGAACATGTAGGAAATCCCAAACAGTGGCACAAATAGATGAATGAACAGAGAAACAGAGGAATTTGTTTGTTTGTTTGTTTGTTGTAATATCTAATTCCACGCCCACGTCAGATGATGTAGTCCTCACATCTGGCTCCTCATCGTTTCCTTCATGACTTGGAACCGTGGGACAGTAGAAGGAGCGAGGACACTGGTGTTATTCTGCTTATAACTGGTTTGTATCCTGCCTCTTTCACTGGTTCAGACACCTGCTTCTCCCACATATTCCCAATCCCATGTTAGCAGCATCCAGAGCTTCATCCTGTTCATCTCCATCAATGTCTCATCCCAAAGCTCCACTTCCTCTTCTTCCTCTTCTTCCTGGTCTTCATCTTGTTCTGACCAGCTGTCAAATGTGTCTTCATGCTGCAGCATTTCCACTGTGGAGAAGCTGTTTCCACGTCTGCATCATGTGACTGAGGCTGGATTACTCCACGTGTGTCAGTCTGACTGATGCTGAGTCCAGATACGACCCGGTCCAGGTGAGACATCTCTGTTTGTTCAGGTCCAGATCAGATCATTGTTGTGGATGTGAACAACCTTCAGGGTTGTGGCCTCTGAACAGGTAGAAACAGGACGCTGTTTTTTTTTATTGCATTCAGAGGGTGAAATATGTTCTCCTCCTCCACCCTCTTTTTTTCTTTTTTACAACAAGACGCCAAAAAACATGACGAAAAGGCCTCGAGCATTTGACAGAGACTGGAGCAAACCACAAGTCTCAGTCTGACTGATGCCGAGTCCAAACATGACCTCACACAGGTTAAATCTCCTCTGCACGGAGGAATCCTCACCAGACCACCTTCCTCTGGTTCAGACCAGACTGGGAGAGACCCCCCCCACCCTCTCCCAGAGCATGCTGGGTAACGGCGGCCTGTCACAGAGCGGCGGATAACGAAGTGCCGTGCGGTAGCCGGACAGCTGCTGCCACGCTAATTAGGAGACAGACATCAGAGCGAGGGGAGCGCTGCAATTAATGGCTTAACGAGCCAGCGCTCTCTCTGGCTTAATATAGAGGAGGGGGGGGGGGGGCAAAACAGCCTGGGTGACCCCGAGGAGGGGGGGGTGGCACAGAGCAGCTACCTGTCAATCACCAGACACATCTCAGAGGGCCAGACAAACACTTCCCACAGTCCACCAGTGAGTTAGATGGAAACTTCTGGAAGAGCCAGATACTTGTTTAACATCACTTCTTTAAACTCACTTTTATAGACTGGCCTTTCTGTATGTCATCTCCTTTTTACTTATTATACTTATTTATATTATAAAATTTATTTATACTCTCATCATCCCATTTATTTCTGTATTTTACTCGATGTATTCACTTCCTGCTCTAACATTCCTAATGTGTTCCTACTGGTTTTATATGAAATCTTCTATTAATCCTATATAAAAACTATTGACTTGTTTCTTTTTCATCCTTTAACATGGTCTGTTTCTGTATTCACATTTACGTTTTAGTCTTTTTATATGTGCAATATAAATCAATGAATTATTATAGTTATTATCATAATTAATATTATTAGTCGAGAAACGTGAGACAAACCTAAGCTTTAAAATAAGGATGTGATTTAAATTGTGATATGAGTGTGAGACAGAGAGAGAGAGAGAGAGAGAGAGTGTGTGTGTGTGTGTGTGTGTGTGTGTGTGTGTGGACAAATAAGGTCAAAGGTCACTTGTTTTCCAAGTCTTACCATTGCTGTGTGTGCCGTTGTCTCTGTCCCACAGCTCCACTATCACAGTGTAGGCTCGCTGCAACACACACAGAGAGGGGTGGGGGGGGGCAGGGGTTATCATGGTGCACGGTAACACACACACACACACACACACACACACACACACACACACATACAGAAACTCAGATACGACGCCCACTTCATGATGTGGACGTGCACATGATGTGAAGCTTACACAGAAACTCAGATATGAGCAGCCGTCACTCATAAACAGAAACACACAGGCACGCACACACACACACACACACACACACACACACAAGCACACACTCGCAGTGCACACGGGTGAGTAACGGTGGGAAAGTCAGCCGGTTCCCACCGAGCTGTCACTGATTAGCCTCCCTGTGCCCCAGGCTGGTTAACGAGTGCAGCCTCAGTGTGACTCTTCCAGGATTCACCTGGAAAACGACCGGAGCTCATTTCCATATCCACCAAACAGGTCTCTGCTGCACTCACAGCCAGAGAGAGAACACAAAGGGAAAAAAGAGAGAGAGAGAGGGAAAAACAACAGGATCCAGGTCAGGGTTTCTGCATCATGCCTTCCTTCTCTTCACCTCACCCCCCCCCCCCCCCCCCGACACGGTTTCGCCCCCCCAGGAATCCTCTCAGGATGAGCCAAGACGTGAAAATTGCTCAGGGGCACTTTTTGTGGTTAATGCATTGATTTCCAATAGGGAAATTCATTTTTCCTGCCAGGACCAAGAATGTTCTCCCTCCCCCCTCCATAGAGACACGAGCTGCGTTTCCATCAGTTACTCACTAGATAAAAGCGATATTTCTAAGTTCAACCCCTGTTTGAAGGTGTTTCCATTCAAGCCTCTTTTGTGGATAATTCCTCGTAAAGACATCCCATAATTATCTTCTCGCAAAAGACCAAGAAAGAAAATGGACATCCAAGACACCTAGAACAAGTTCAGTCTCTCTCCGTACAGAGTGAACTGGTCATGTGACCCCCACGTCATGATGACATCATAACAACGTCTGTTACAAATCAGAAGTTTCACTAAACGTAGGTCACTGGAAACGTACCTACTCATGATGGAGTCCATGAGGTTCAGGGCTCTATTCTTTGTTCTTATTCCCAAAAACATCAATCAATCAATCAATCAATCATTTTCTCCAACGACAGATCAGTTTAAAATGTGTGAGTCTGGGATCAGGGATGTGTCTGTGTGGAGGTTGAATGTTCTCCACCTGTCCATGTCTGTTTCCTGCAGGTATTCTGCTTTCTGCCCCCAGACTGTAGACTCTATACGTGAATGTGTGTGTGTGTGTGTGTGTGTGTGTGTGTGTGTGTGTGTGTGTGTGTGTTTCCTGCCTCTCGCCCTGTGAGTCTTGAGAAAGGCTCCAGCATGACAGCGATTAGGTAGAAAGCAGGTCATGAATGGATGAATGAATGAATGAAGGAACAAACAGAGATTTCTGCCCCGTCACAGAGTCAGACAGCCTGAGTCTGGATGGAGGGACGGAGGGACCACGGCTGATCCCGGAACAACGGGAAAAAGCAGAAACACATCTGCACCTGAAGCATTTACTGCTCGTTTAAGGTGATGATTGCATGAATCCACCAAAAACCACAACAGGGCAACTGTTGCAACGCGGTGTCTAAAAACAAGATGAAACACTAAATCTGAGGAAAACGACTGAAAACAGAATTCCACTTTACAGGATGTCTGGGAATACAACATGAAGCGCTCAGGCTGAACAATGAGAAATTCACTCTTTCATCTCGGTGAGAACCTCATGCTTAGCGAGCCTGACTGGTCTGCGGCTGTGGGAACATCTCGAGGGGATCGTGGTGCTATGATCCGTCGTTCCAGGTGACTGTGGGACGTTCCCGGCTCCAGCTCCGGCTCCGGCTCCGGCTCCGGCTCCGGCTCCGGCTCCGGAGCGCAGCATGGCTGCACACTATGCCCTACTTTCCAGAGGAGGCGGACTCGGCCGTCCCACGCCAACACACTCACACTCTGGATTGTTTCAGGTGCAGAGGAGCTTTTTTCTTCTTCTTCTTCTTCTTCTTTTTTTTTGTTCACGGGCATCAGCAAACAAACGGACGCGGCGCTCGCTGTCCGCGGGCCGCATGGGGCCGGGCGAGCAGCTGCGAGTTCCCATGACCCGGGTCTGACTCGGAGCGATCCAGAGAGCGATCCAGGGCTGCGGGGAAGATTACAGGGGAGGCCAGCACAGAGCTGCTGCGGCAGATTAGAGGCCCAGAGCACAGCCAAACGAGAGGGCACCCGGCTAAAGTGCTTTACGGCTCTTTAAAGCTAATTTTATGGTGCTCAGATGGGTTTTTTGGGGGGGTGGGGGGGTGTAGGTGACAGTGTGAGCAGACTGAGGAAGGTGCAGGAGGGACAGAAAGCATGCGTCACACAGGACAGCTCCAGGCTGTGTTCACAGCAGACAGGTCTGAAGCAGCTCTCTGGAAAAGATTCAACGTTTCTACAGCAAAAACACGTCCGAGGAGAACGAGAGGCGAGGACGAGCTCGGACTGATACGAGACGAAAAGTCTCCCATCAGTTTGTTGTTTCAGCACATCTGGACACATCTGGCGCTGCATATCCAGCACAGATGGTCTCTCAACGACTGCAACAAACTATCAATGTCAGAAACCACAAAGTACAAAAAACACACTGAATCTCACTGTCTGCATAGAAGAACTGGGCAGCACATGTAGATTACATGTTTTCCTCCATCAGTGGACAAACTAATCACAAACACTTCACTAATGTCAAAACAAAAAAAAGTCAGTGAAGGAATCGTGAAATGATATTTGTGCATGTGTAGAAGCCACATGGATCCACACCTTCAGTAACCCCCCCCCCCCCGCCCACCCCCGCCCCCCGGTTACTTCTCATCCTGGGACGATGACGGTTTTTACCAGTTTCAGTGATGAAATCACAGCCACGCATGGTGAATTATTTATGGAATCAAATGTGGGAAAATGCATCCAGCACAGTTTTCAGACAGGTTTTGAGAGCCTGGAGGTGTGTGTGTGTGTGTGTGTGTGTGTGCGTGTGTGCGTGTGTGTGTGTGTGCGTGTGGAACTAACAGACCGAGCCATGATGTGTCTCAGTGCAGCACTGAGAGTCACAGCAGAGAAGAAAGACATGCTGATTCATTCTGTTCTTCTGATGATTGATCCAACTGATCCACAAATAGGAAATCATGAAAATATCTCTTCCAGAGGAGAGAAAAGTTTGACCTCTGAAGGTCTCAATCATTTGCTTCAACATATATTCAATATATATATTTTTCTGAATAAGGTCAACATGATCTGATCTGAGCTTCTTAAAGGTGAATATGTCCTGGTCTCAGCATCTCTGAGCAGTGGAAGGTGTTGAAGGAAAGTGATTGACAGCTGTCAAAGCACCTCTACACAAACACACAGAACCTTACCAAAACTGATCAGACTTTTTTAAGGAGGGTTATTCAGGTGTCTCGGACCTCTTTGGCTCGGGTCTCAAACCTTAAAACTGACGGAACAGTTTACGAGCTGGGCAGGAAGCGTGCTACGGAGCGCGTGCGAGAGGATGTTATCATAATCAATCTTCCTCTTTGTAAGCGGCCGACATGTCAGAGGCAGCAGCTCGCACACAGATGGGGTTGTCCCAGGGCCTCTGTGCAGCCTGGCACCAGTGTGGGTGTGTGTGTGTATTTATATACATACTTGAGTGTGTGACTGAGCAGGAGTGTGAGTGTGTGTGTGTGTGTGTGTCCTTGAAGGAGCAGAGCCGGGGATCAAAGTGTCACATCTCTGCTGCCTAGAGTGAGACGACCTTATGAGTGTGTGTGTGTGTGTGTGTTCTTACAGTTCACAGTGTGTGTGACGGGTGGGGGAGGGTGTGTATGTGTGTGTGTGGGGGGGGGGACACTTGACACCTCCCAACCAATTTACAGGAGTCAGAGGGATTTGAGTTTTCATTAGGAGGGGAGGGAGCAGCCCACTCCTCGCCGCCTTCACCTGTTCAATGAATAAATTACTGCTGCGGCAGGAACAGCCGCCAGCCACACACACACACACACGCACACACACACACACACACACACACACGCACACACACACACACACACACTCTGCTGAGAATACGCCGGAGCAGCCCTGGAGCAGCTCTGCGCTCCATGCATTAGGGTCTTTGTACATGCTAATAAGACTGGTTCATTATGAATAAGATTCAGTCTGCAAAGGAAAAAAAAAAGCTTAAGGTGTTGGCTCCAGAGCTTTGTTTCCTGAACGTATCTCCACGCAGACTGTCGTTGTACCACCGTCCTGTTCAAGTCATCTTCCAGGACTTTCTCCATACTCTCGTGCTCCCTTCCCAGGTTCATTCCACTGTCAAGCCCTGAGTCTGTTCATAGAAGATGTGCGCTCCATGGCTATGACTGATCTATGAAACAATCTCTTAAAACCTTAGAAATTATCACTCACTTGCAGATTTTGCATGAGCAAACCTTCTGCAAGGGAGAAAACTCCATTTGCTCTAAAATATTTCGCTTTTTCTCTCATTTCCCTTTTGTCCTCCATGATTGTGGTCACACTTTATCTTCCAGGTTTTCCAGGACTCGTGGAGCATGTTCAAGGTGTTTGTGGAGTCACGACCTCAGAAACACACACACACAGACAAGAGCCAATCCAGGTCAGACCTGGAGGTTGCAGATCGTGATCAGTGATCGATGTGGCAGGAGGAGTGTGGTGTGGCGGCTCTCATGGTTGATATCCAGAGGAGAGGAGCAGAGCATCTAACTTTAGTATCAGGATGGGAATGAGCATCAGCTGATCGGCAGATTCTCACAGCTGCACGGTGTGATTAGCAGGACGTTCACAGAGAAAAACTCAGAGCGATGGAAGCGAGCGTATCTGGCACGCCACCCCCTGGCACGCACGTCTCAGACGGACTCAAACTGGGGGGAGCGTTCCTTTAATTGACAATTCAGCACTTAGAGAAAAAAAGAATGAGGAAAAAAGAGCCCGAGACCCAATTAACAACTTTTCTGGAGTCGTGATCAGAGCAAGAAAAAAAACAGGCGGAAAAGAAAAGGCAGCAGCACCTGTCACGTCACACCTGTTAGTCTATTGACATGAATAAAACATGGTGCTCCCGGCACAGAGGAGCTGGGATGGTTAATTTAGCACATTATTAACAGAATAAGCCCCCCCCCCACCTCCTCAAACCACCTCCTCCCTCTAAGGAGGCCTCGCCGCACCAGCCCTCCCCCAGGAGGCCTCGTTCCGACAGCAAATCTAATCAAAGCTAATCTAATCAGGTCTTTATCCTGAGCTGCCGAATGGAAAAATGACCCAATTCACTTTTCCCACACCAAACGCGTGAAAAGCTATTTCTGTCGCTCCAGGTTACGCCGGCTCCTCCGGCGACCGAGAGGAATTCTGTGAATTTCTCCTCTATAGTAAATCGATGCGGCCCGAGAATCTGCGAAAAGGGGAGGCAGAAAATACCGCCTTAAATCCATTAGTTAGTCCTCTGATTCGCCGAGATACTGCAGAGAGAGGGGTTTCTTGATCTTATGAAAGTGTCGGCAAAGAGAGAGAGAGAGAGAGAGAGAGAGAGAGAGAGAGAGGGAGAGGGAGAGAGAGAGAGAGAGAGAGGGAGAGGGAGAGAGAGAGAGAGAGAGAGAGAGAGAGAAGGAGGGAGAGTATTGGACTCATTTGCACAATTTTCATCAAATGAAGTTTCCAGAGACTGTGAACAACGTGCAGCTCAGAGCGATGCAGATCAAACCAGAGGAAAAACAACCTGAGCCTCTTCTGAACTCTCAAACTTTAGAAAATAGCAGCGTTTCTACAAAAGTTTTCTGGCAAAATAAAAGCAACATTTCTATATTCTGACAACGCACAAAATGGCGACTGTTTGCCTACGAGTTGTAGTTCTACGTAGTCTATGACATCCCATCGTTTTCATAAAATCTTTGCGGAAGATGTCCAAGAAACATTTTGTGTTTCCACCGTTTTGTCTGATATTTTAATTCTGTTTAGAGGAAGTTCCTCTCCTCCTCTGCCACACACACCGCCATCTTGTTTGAAGGAAACTGGTCATGTGTGTGTATGTGTGTACATATTAAGGAAAAGAAAGAAAAGAAAGTATTGTAATTCTTGACTTTTATGCTAATGCATATTTTAGATACATTCTTAAACACAACCTCAAATGTTTAGGTGCAGTAAGTGCAGGATGAATGGAGGAGGATGGAGGATGGAGGATGGAGGATGGGGATTTTCTCTTTGAAATGAGATGGTAGTTACTGACTTTTCCTTGTTTTTGCTCTTGTTACAGATTGCTGGACAATAACCAAACTTGATGTGAGAATCAGAGTAAACCTCAGGTTTATATTGCCTTGTAATCTCAGACTCTGAATGCAATGAACCCAGTCCAGCTGGTCCAGTTGGTGTCCAGTATGTGTGTTAGCTGCTTTATATTTATTGTGTTTGTTTGTGTTTGTTTCCAGGTGTCTGTCGTCTCCGTTTCCCTGTCATCACAATGCTTCTGACGTTACTTCACTCACCTCATATGTAACTTACAACACTCCAGCCTTTATTGGCTTCATCTAGGCCAGAAACACAGTCACTAACAATAAGAAACAGAAAAGAGAGAAAAATGCGCTCGCTGAAATCTCTTTAATCCCCGTGAAAAATGTGTTTGAGATATTTCAGGCGTTTTGTACAACAGTTGTCAAAAAGCAAACTACTGTGTGTAATACTGGGAATGCATATGTGTGTGTGTGTGTGTGTGTGTGTGTGTGTGTGTGTGTGTGTGTGTGTGTGTGTGACCAGTTCTAAAGCTCGACCGGCGCAGCTGATTCGATAACAGGCTGTAAACAGTGCAAAGTGGAAGAGAGAGAGAGAGAGAGAGAGAGAGAGAGAGAGAGAGAGAGAGAGAGAGAGAGAGAGAGAGCAGAGATGCAGCCATGACCGTAAAAGTCCAGAGAGAGAGAGAGAGACGGAGCGAGAGGCCGAGGTTCTCCTCGCCCCGCTCTCCTCGTCTCTGACCAGGAGGTGAAGAAAACCAACATCCCGGCACGCGGCTCCTCAGAGCTGAGGAGAAGATGAAACGAATCTGCTCCGATCGCTCATTAACTTGTTTACTTCAGTTACAAGTTCTGCTCAGCACAAAGTGGGAGCTCAGGCATTAATGAAAAGTTTGGCAAGCTGTGTGAAATAGATTCAGGGCATAAAATAAAAGTAATGGCCCTGATGGTTGTTGTGATGGTGTGATTAGACTTAGATTAGACTCAGAACTTTCTTTCATTTTGATTTACTTTTGTTTCACTGTAAGAGATTAGAACGAGATTCTGATTCTTTGGCCTAAAAAACATCGGTTATGTGAGTTTAATGTGTGAAAACTGCTACATAAACAAAGCCTGACTTTTTTTCCCAACACTTCCACGTTTGTTCTGCATTGTTTGGTACAGAGCTGCATTTTATTGTGATTCTGACAGGGAGAAATCCTTCATGTAGCAGGAGAAGCGCGTTGGCTGATTCCTCCTCCGGTCTGACTCTGTTTAATCTGAGTGATGCAGCGTGTCAGGAGCCGCTCGAGGAACCAGAGCCGAGGTGTTTCATCCTGGTCCACACACAGCAGGAGGCGGCTTCAGGGTCCAGAGCAGGTGTGAAGACCTGATCCAGATCCTCAGTCCTCCTCCTGGATCTCCACTCCCCTGCCCCCCCGCCCCCGCCCTCCCCTCCCATCACTTGTCTTTATAGCTCAATATCTGGCCACAAAAGCCGCAGCATTAAGTCATTGTTCCCGCTGAAAGGACGCGGCCACAAAGGGGGTTTATGGCAGCCCCCGTCACCAGGGCGCCGGAGGCAGGAAGTGATATTCACGCCGTGGGAAACACCTTCATCACTGGAGCACCTGAGCAGACGTGACAGAGGCTGACACAACCTCCCATTATCTGCTTATTATGCCACTTACACATCATGTATCTGCTCTATAGATATGGATCTGTCTGTCCCATTAGTGCAGACCGTCCATCATTCCTATTGTCTGCTGGATTTTAATTTTTATCTTGACTTATTGTTAGATTGTACCTGGCTCGCCAGATTACTGTGTGCACGTATCTTATTATTTATGATGTTTATCTGCCACCGGGACCTCAAGAGAAGACTGGGAGGACAATAAAGAAACTCTGTGAATCCATTAATCTTGGTTGCATGTTGCTTTGTCTGTGACATTTTGATTTCCTGAAAGTTCTTTGATGTTTGGACAGCTGTAATCATCCTGTGTTTCCAGTCTGTATTGATCATTATTTATCCAGTCACCTCGGTTACAGATTGTCCTCGTCTTACTCATCTTTTATTTCTATGTATTCGTCTCGATTTCTGAACTCTACCTCCTCTCTGTCATTGTGTATGCAAAGCTAATTGTGTTACAAAGTTGCATGGAAAGTGTTCTCAGATGAAGCATGATGTGATTAGATTCTTTAAACCAGCAGTTTTCTGGCTCCAGAAGTGTGTGAGAGTGTTCCACATTGGGAAACATTGGGTTTTTGGGCATTTCAGATTGAAGCCCAGATGTGTTGAGAAAGCTCAATGAACCTTCACCCAATCCCTCCGGAGAGATGGTTACAACAGGACTTCCATGAAGGAGGAGAAGAAGAAGAAGAGTTTCACTGCTATAACTCAAGTTTATTAGAGAAGCTGTGTGAGATAGCAGAGCCTCGGCCTCATGAGCTTTTAACTGGAGGATTATCAGCAGACAAGACAAACGACCATGAAATCTGTCAGGCTTAGCGACCAGTACACTGTCAGAGATGCCTCAAAGAAAACACTTCAGAGCCACGTCATATAAACCATGACTCTGACTGGTTCTGGTCCTCAGTCTGAACGGGTCAGAACCAGGCAGAGAGACCATAACCAGAGCAGCTAAAGGATCCTTTCCCCACTCTGCTTCAGACCAAAGAAAGCACTCACACCCTCCGAGTCTGAAAAACAAACTAACAAAGCAGAAACAACACAGCACGGCGCCAAACAGCGGCTGACGCACCAAGGACGCAGTTCTCCTGGTGGTTCTGCCCTCGAGAGCGGGACCAAGACCCGGG
>CM055199.1:21969955-22052455 GCA_029224185.1 Karalla daura
ACGTAACGGAGCCCTGCTGCGGCCGCCCTGCAGGCTTTCAGGCTTATTAAAGACACTGTACGCTGTCCTCAGAGCAAGTTACTGATGTCTGGACAGTTTGTGCAGAGCAGCATTGACAGAGTTATGTAAGGAAACAACAAAGTTAGAAAACTGGTGATGGGATCTTCATCAGGCTGGAGGAGGAGGCTAGAGCTGCAACAAACGATTGTTTTTGTAGCTGGTTACTCTGTGGATCACAAGAAATGGATTCTGTAGTATAGAGCACTTCAAACATGTGCATCTAAAACTTTGGAAACATTTTCCAGACTTGAGTTTAGTAGAGGAGTTAACCTGTATCCACCTGTATGTATCCACCTGCAAGTATCTACCTGTATGTATCCACCTGTATGTATCTACCTGTACGTATCTACCTGTACGCATCAACCTGTATGTATACACCTGTTCGTTTCCACCTGCACGTATCCACCTGTACGTATCCACCTGAGCCTCACACCTCGGTCTTTTCTGACTAATCAGCTGTGAAAGCTTCTCCACACGCAGCCGTCGTGCCAGAGATGCACTCGGCAAAATGAGTGATGGCATCGGGGAAAACCGGAGTCGTGGTGTGAGGAGTCGGACTTGGACTTGGACCGGGACATGGAGCGAGGGGTGGGGGGGTGGGGGTGGGGGGGGGGGGGGTGATCTCAGGCCGCAGCCTTGTTTTGTTAATGCTGCTTCACTAAAACATTTATTCTGTGAGGAGGACGAGCTCTCCAAACAACAGCTGCTCCACCTCTGTCCTCTCGATCCGCCAGGCTGACGGGAGAGGATTCTGCAGGGGTGAGGAGGGGAGGAGGAGGTGGAGGAGGGGGTGAGGAGGTGGAGCGGAGGAGGAGGAGGAGGAGGGGGGTGAGGAGGAGGAGAACCGGGCCAAGAAACTGAAGGAGGGCGCACCCTTGATCCTCGATTTACTCACAGAGGGGTGAGGGGAGGACAGCAGCTCTAAAAATACCCCATAAGGAGAGAGGGAGATGGAGAGAAGAGGGGTGGGGGGGTGGGGGGAGTGAGAGGGAGCGAGGCAAGAAGAGGAGTAAGAAGAAGTAAATGCTTGTTTTTGCTCCACTCACTACTGTAAAAAAAGGGCAACATCTTAAGTTTCTGCCTCCTAAAAATATACCTCCCTCGTGACTGATAGAGCGAGACAGAGGAGGAGGAGGAGGAAGGAGGGGTGGGGGGTGCTTCCTCTCTCTTCATCCCATCATCCCTCCTTCCCGGTCAACCCCTCCTCCTCCTCCTCCTCCTCCTCTTCCTCCCTTTCATGAAAAAGATGCCACTAACAGCCCCCGGGGGTGCAGAGCCACCACTACAATGCCCCTCTCTCTTTATGTCAGCCTCGTGGCCCAGATAGCGACCAGAGAGCCCAGTCTGCCCCAGCAGCACCAGGCCACTGGGACGCCACGTCTGAGGACGATCACAGCCCACAGACGGGGCTTCACACAGCAGAGCCCCGACGCATCGAAGGCAGCGCTGTCCGCTGGTGCGACTCTGGGACAGTTGTGTAAAAGTCTTGACTCGGAGCCAAAGATGAGCTCAGAGCAGCATGATGAGACGTGGTGAAAGGAAGACTTGCAAAACCGCTTCAATCTGTGAACTGTGATGAGCGATTCATACTGCAGAAAGAGCCGTTTCACCGGCCGCTAATCCAATAATGACGTAATCTGCAGTTAACCAGATTATCAGTTGATTGGAGGGAAGCATCTCTCATCTTCTGCTTCTTAAAAGGGAATGTGTTCCGGTCTCTTTAGACCTCTGTGAGGGCACCTCAGCCTTGACGAAGACACAGACTGAATGATGCAGAGAAGAGTGAGCAGAGAGAACATCATGCATCCATCACTTCACTGGGGGACTGTGACACACACACACACACACACACACATACACACACACAGACACACACAGATGTCATCTGTTTGTGGAGATGATCTGCAGAGCAATCAATCCATGAAGTCAGAGACAATTCAATTTTGGCTTCAATTGAATATGAATGCCGTAGTTGCTAAATTAAAAGCTGTCATTTTAAATGACTTAGATAAATAGAAACTACAGAAATAGAAACTATAGATGAATAGAAATCACTGATAACAGCTGGTAAATCTGGATGACATGTAAAATATGTACAGTGTTCATCGAGTATCTTTATGGTTTTGAAACAACAAATATGTGTGTGTGTCACATGATTTGGTTCAGTAATAAAGTTTCCATTCTACTCTACTCTACTCTATTCTGCAGCCGTCGGCAGCTCGTCTGTTTTGAGTCTTTCACCTCAACACGCGTCTCCCTCCTCACACGTTACACAACAACGACTCAGGGGTGAAACCTCTGAGAGACGTCTGAGACGCAGAGGAACAAAAACATGAATCGAAATGTCTTGGACTGCATCGACCTCTGCAGCCTCCTGAGGAGGAGCCGCTGAACACTGATACCCTGCTTCCTTTGTGCCCCCTCACACACACACACACACACACACACACACACACACACAGGCCTCCACCCCTCCCAGGCGGATAGTGGAAAATACTGACCCCACACACACGGCGAGTGAGACAATGACCCAATAACGGATAGAGCGTGAACCTGAGAGGCGGCGAGGTAAAGGCATCCCCGGCCCAGATTGAGCGGGGATCTTCACTTGTTTGAGTAGTTGGTGACACCGATACCCGCCGCCTGTGTCACACACAACTTAGTGGTAACCGTATCCGCCCGCAGGGCCCCAACTTACTACTTCCATCTTCCCTCTGCTGACAGCTGACCATGGGGAGTGATGAATGGAGAGGTCACGTAGCCGCGCCGCGGCCCGACATGGTCGATGCGAGCACGCCGGAGCAGACGAGCACGCCGAGCCGTCACCCGGACCCTAACCTGGTCTCACAACGGCCAAACGTCCCAATGTTGGGGATGAAAACATTAGCACCTCAGCGAGACAAGTCGTCACTCTGCTTGTTCCATATTAAGGAGAAGCCCTCGATATGTATCAGCACACATATATGTAAGGCACACGCACTTCACTTTAGAATACTGATAGACAAACTGCAAAATTTTCCATCTGAAAAGCTACATGTATATCAACATTGTTTTCTGGCAGAATGCTATTTGTCAAGGGTAAACAACAGTTTACATTTTTTAAACTACTACCCTATATCATATGTTAACAATTTGTGTATTAGGGATTGGTATACTCCCACATATTCTGCACACAGCTTTCAATCTGAAGCATCTCACTTCGTAAGGCATGAAGAGGCAGACATTAGTGATGATGACCTCAATGAGTGCAGTCCTGGTCTTCACACTGATTATTTCATCTGACAACTAAACCCAAAAGCACTCAACCAACGAAGCAGAAAACCTGCAAAGACACAACCATGTCATTAAGGTCAGAAACCAACCGACATCAGAAAATCCTTCACAACCCGCTACAACACTGTCACTTCACATCCAGACGTTCACAAGGCAATAAAACCAACAGTTACCGTGTTCAGTGTGGCTCGGTTTACATGTATAGCATATTTCAACCGTTCACATGTTTCATTCATATCATGCATCACATATGATCTATTGCTTTGCTCTGCTGTCTCTTGTACTGCACTCATGCAGATTTCCCCTCTGCAGGTTTATGTGATCATGACTGATCTGTGAGTCAGTCTCTCCAGAGCGGTCTCCTCTACCTTCTCTCAGCTGGCTCAGCTGCTAACCTGTCACGTCCGACCCTCCCTCTCCTGCTCTGCTCGTTCCCACGCTGCCTCTCCACACAGGCGGCGGCCGCCCCTTGTCATTGGCTCCGCGGCTTGTTTGGAGTTTGGAGAATGAGTTACCTGCTTGATCAACACCGGCACCACCCCCGCCTCAGCTCCCACCTCCACCTCCACCTCCACCCCCGAGACTCCACAACAGCTCTGTTTGGTAACTCATCAAAAACTGAGTAAGAGGAGCACTGACACGCACTGAGGCGCTGTGATAGAAGGCTTGAGATGGTGCAGAGACAAACACACACACACACACACAAAACAGCAGCTCGAGACATGTTAGAGGCTGCAACCTGCGCAATAGAAACTCTACAACACGTTGAATATTTTTTACAGAGCAATAGTTAGTAATCACTGCAGTAGTGCATGTACATAGAATCCATATGTACTAGTGCAAAAAAGCTGCAACATGTGCCAAAAAGATAGATAGATAGATAGATAGATAGATAGATAGATAGATAGATAGATAGATAGATAGATAGATAGATAGATAGATAGATAGATAGATAGATAGATAGATAGATAGATAGATAGATAGATAGATAGATAGATAGATAGATTCTTGTATTCTTCACATTCCACACACTATGTGCACTACTGTACATACTTTAGGACCATTTAGCTCTCTCCAATCACTATCTGCACATACTGTATACTGTTTATATAAATCATGTTAATCTCTATAACAATCTGAATCTGTACATTATGTACAATATAGACCAATGTGTATTCCTGTACCACACTCCTTACTCAAACAACATAGATTAACTTTTGTACATTTCTATCTATCACTGACTCGTTGTCTCATGTGCAGTATTGATAGATAGATAGATAGATAGATAGATAGATAGATAGATAGATAGATAGATAGATAGATAGATAGATAGATAGATAGATAGATAGATAGATAGATAGATAGATAGATAGATAGAGTCTGAGTCTTATGCACAAACCCTGACAGTTCAGAGGAAAGGATTCATGCATTCACACGTGACGAGCAGATAAACCAACTCTAACTTTCTGACGCCATCTCTCTCTCTCTCTCTCTCTCTCTCTCTCTCTCTCTCTCTCTCCTTCTCTCTCTCTCCCCTCCGCAGCGCGCGTGCACTCACCGGCCAGGCGAACTTGAACGGGATGACGATCTTCCCGGCGTCGCTGTTCCGGTTCTGTCCACCTTTCTGTCCCTTGAAGTGAAAAGTATTCCCACCGATAACCTTAGTAGTTTCCGAGCCGTAGTTGCAGGATCCGCTGGTCGTCACCTCGGTCTGGTATTCCTTCAAACACACCCTCACGTACGTGTCGCACTGGTCCGGGCCGCAGGGGCCCTCGGCCGCGCTGCGCTCCGCGTCGCAGCAGTCCCCGCTCAGCAGCTGGCCCCCCGGGTTCACCACGGACACCAGCTGCAGCTCGAAGTACCCGGTGCACCGGCACACCTGGGGGGGGGGACAGTCGGTCAGAACTACGAGGTCTGCAAAGCTATGCATGCTAGATAGATAGATAGATAGATAGATAGATAGATAGATAGATAGATAGATAGATAGATAGATAGATAGATAGATAGATAGATAGATAGATAGATAGATAGATAGATAGGTTGCAGGTTGAGGTAAAGAGTGCAGGAGTGCACAAGTACATGGGATCTATGTGTATTGCACCACCCCCCCCCCCCCCCCCCACACACACACACACACACACATACCCCCCTCCAAAAATGAAAAAAAAAAAGACGACGTAGACTTCGTGTCCGAGATGGCAACAGATGTGAGAGTAAAGTGCAAAAACAACTTGAAGTCGTAAATAAAAGTGATCCAACGACTACATCTGAGCCGAGTTGCTCTGGCTCCAGCAGCACATTAAGAGGGGCGCGTGCAGGTTGAGAGTCGGAACAGCTTTATCTCTGTCTGTGCCCACACACACACACACACACACACACACACCCGTACACACTGTGCTGCCTGTGCGGGGCCGCAGCCGTGATAAATAACAGTAATAAAAGGTAATAAAGCCAGTATAAGAAGAGCTAGAGTGTGCTGTGTAAGTGTGGCACAGCAGGCGTTTGAACACGGTGTGTTTTAATGAGGAGCTGCGGCTCCTCTGGGCGCAGTTCAACTACCCTATAAACCCGAATCACTCCGCACACCGACACCTGGGGGGCTGCCTCCACAGATGCAAGCATAACGTCCTCGTTTTTGATTTTATTTCATTTTTTGCACATATTAAATTATTTCCAATCTCTATATCTATCGATCTGAACACCTCTCCAAACTGCAGCGTAAAAGGCCAATTACGCACAGCTGTGGCGGGATATGAGGCTCTCCGGACTTGAGGCGTTCAGCTTTGGAGTGACTACAGAAGCATCAGGACGCGAGACACAAACGGAGGAAAACTTCATTTATCAGCCCGAGAGGGGAAGCGCACATTTAGGCAAGAAATTCCGATGTCACATGATTCAACTGTGGAGCAAGGGAATTCAATTAGGGCCGGAATTTAAGAAAAAATAAATAAATAAAAAATAAATTCGTCGCCCGCGAGGAGAAGGAGGGAAAAGAGGAGAGGCAGCAGCAGGTTAATGGAGACAGAGTGTGAAATAGTTGGTTTTCTTCCTCACCTGAGCTCTCAGAGCCAGGAGCAGGCACAGCAGCGTGCCCACGTTAGTCCGCATGTCTCCGGCTGCGATGCGCAGCTCGCATCAGGGACCGTAGCAGATAATCTGTGTCTCAGGCAACTCAAAAAATCAACTCTACACGATGAAGAACAAGCAGGTCCTCCCCCTCCTCCTCCTCCTCCTGCTGCTGCATGCACGGCCGCTCCTCGCTGTAGCTCTGCTGGGTGCAGACAGCTCCTCTCAGCTCCTCTCTGCTCCTCTCTGCTCCTCTCAGTTCCTCCGCTCCGTGCACTGAGGCAGAGCAGCTCAGGAGCAGCGAGGACCAGCGAGAGCCGATGATTGACACCTGCCACCAGCCAACCAGGAGCCGCGGAGGGTGGGCTCGCGCCAGGTCTGGAGCCAATCAGAGAGAGAGGGAGGACCGCAGGGATTACTACTGAAGTTTTGTCACATTGGAGCTTGAATTTATTGGAGTAATTACACATTAACCGTTAAATCCTGTTTCTCGTCTGGATAATGTGTTTCTGTATGGATTAAAGCAAGAACATAAGAAGCCATAAATGCAACGTTTGAGCATACTTGTTCGTTAGAAGTGTCCCAGGGACAGTACTGTATGTAGTGACAGTAGTAGTTACTGTACTACTACTGTATAGTTACAGTAGTAGTTACTGCACTGAGAGTTGGGCTCGATCAGGAGCAGCACCTCCGCGGAGTGAACCCCGAGCTGAGGAGGCGCAGACACCTGAGCTGCTGCTGCTCCCTGAGCCCAGCAAACACGGCTGTGAGCGCCCTCTACTGGCGAGACACACACACACTTAAATCTATAGTTATCATCTGTCCATTAGTACATCCTATCTATCTATCTATCTATCTATCTATCTATCTATCTATCTATCTATCTATCTATCTATCTATCTATCTATCTATCTATCTATCTATCTATCTATCTATCTATCTATCTATCTATCTATCTACCTATTTGTTTTACGTCTCTATCTAGACCAACAGTGTTTTTTCCCTTCAGTGTTTCTGAGCTGTGTTTCTATTGGCACAGAGTCAAACTGAACCGTTGCTTTCATTCCAGATGTCCATGAAGGAGTGAGGCAGCGGTTCATTCATTCATTCATTCATTCATTCATTCATTCATTCATTCATTCATTCATCCTTCAAATGAAACAGTCACTCAGAGGGACCGCTGTCCATCACCCCAGTCAGCTGAGGTCAGACCAGCTTCCAGGGATCCGTGTCATAACATTCTGCAGCTGAGCTTCATTTCATAATTACATGTTGAAAACCTGGTGTGCTTCCATCTGCAGGTCAGAGTTCCCAGAGAGAGAGAGAGAGAGAGAGAGAGAGAGTTCTGACAGGTGAGCTGATAACCCCGACTCTCTGATTTTTCATCACAGTCACATTGTTGGATGTGTTGCTGTGTTGGGAAATCAGAATCACTCTGACTCTGGA
Source organism: Karalla daura (assembly GCA_029224185.1). NCBI lineage: Eukaryota > Metazoa > Chordata > Actinopteri > Chaetodontiformes > Leiognathidae > Karalla > Karalla daura. Next base: position 21,977,801 of record CM055199.1, read on the forward strand.
GAGTTTGACAGAAATTTGGAAGTTATGTCCGGAGGCTCAGCACAATGCCGCTCTGTCGGCCCGGAGCCTGGAGCCCTGGGTTATTTACTCTGGGATGATGTGGTAACACACACACACACACACACAAAGACACACACACACACACACACACACACACACTTCTGCAATTCATGGCTGTGTCAGATCACCTATTTCACCCACTGCCATTGAATAGTTTGTGGTGAAAATGCTAAAAAAGGCAAAATTTCAGAATCAGAAAAGTTGATTCGCAACCAAAATCAACCAACGACGATTTCAAAAATTTCAGTCCACACAGGCAGCAGCCTGACCACACTGGAAATGAAGTGGTTTATTAAGAAGTTTCACAAAAATGGAACATTCTCCAAATCTGATTAACATATCAAAGAAACATGGATGTCCATCCTCCTCAAAGTGGTGTTTTATGGGACGAGGTTTTACCTGAATTATGAGATGTTGCAAGACTGGACTTCATGAGTATTCCCTGCAAGTTGCAAATTTCCTAAATATCACTTTTATTTTGAACGAAAAACATTGCATTGAAATACAACTTTAGTCTCTCTATCTCGACCATAAAACCTTCCAAGAAACAGTGATAACTGAACGCACCATGTGTGACATTGACATTATTTCTTTGTTAACTGAGTTGGTTAATAGGTAATTCATATTTTAAGAAAGAGGTTTTTTATGATAAAAAGTAGAGGGGACATGTCCTCAGTGTCCCCAGTGGAGCTGATGCTTTGGTCCTCAGCATTCTCTGGTGTCATCCCATAAGAGCTGTGGACAGATTAAGGTAGAGAGTCAGTGAGATGGATGGATGGACTTCGATAGAAGAGAGGAGTAGAAGTATGAGTACAGGGTTCAGGCACTAATCAAGAGGAGGAGTGGAGTGGAAGGAGGAGAAAGAAGGAGAATATCGGGTCTTCTAGAGCATCTTGAAGATGGAGCGAGATGCTCGATGCATCTTCAGGGAACTACAGGTGAGAATAGCCAGTATTGCCTTGTTTGTCCAGGTGCATTCTGAGCTGGTTTCACAGCACCACACGCTGCAGTTGTGTAGGTGAGAGATCACAAAGGTTTGTCCCAGCAGCCTGATTGTTCCGATGTGAGGAGTGTGTGAAAAGTGTGTGAGGGGCCACGTCTGGAGCCAGACTGGGACCAAGGTCAACAGGCTTCGTGGGGGATGTAGTGTGTGGTCACAGCGCTCCGTCAAGTTGCACAGAGTTTTATTTTAAGACAATCGGGAGCTTTTAGAGCTCTCGCAGGCCACATAAAATGACGTGGCAGGCCGGAGTCCGTCCCAGAGGTTTGAATGAATCCAGGTGTGTTTATCTGTGGTGTTTGTCTTTTTATTTCAGCTTCATCTTAACTTCAGAGTTTCCAACAGGCAGGAAAACTCTTGATGTGTCACTTCCAGAACAGAGAGAAGATTTCTTCCTGCTTCCATATTCCACACACACACACGCACACACACACACACACACACACACGCTTGGCCGAGGAGAGAGAAGACACAGCTGCTGCTCCTCCTGCAGACAGTGGATCAGCTCTGCAGGACGGAGTCGGACAGGTGGCCTCTGACACCCTGCAGCAGATGTTTCCTCTCAGGGAAGCAGGTGCAGACACACACACACACACACACACACACACACACACACACACACACACACACACACGCACACACACAGACTTAATCATTTGCACATACTTGTGCACATAAGACTCATTCACATGCCAGCACACAGACACAAACGTCTTGTGTTCATCTCTTTATGACGCCTACTATCAGCAGTGATAAGAGAGTGTGGGAAACAGATAAACCGGGCTGTGAGCTCTGAAGTCGACCGACTGCATCAAAGTGGCTGAACCGATCACAGCAGAGGATCTGGGATCCCAAGAAATCAGCCAAACCAGCCTGCATATGAGTTCAATTCAACTCAAAGCACTTCATTATGATGCATACTACCACTAATAATACCATCACTAATAACTATTATGCTACTACTATTATTATTATGATTATCTATTTATTCTATTCAGCTCTGACCATTATTATTAATGTTATTTTATTAGAATTATTACCATTGATACCATTGTTATTGTCATTCTTCTTCTTCCTATTCTCATTATTATTACTATTATCATCATCATTAATATTATTAGCATTATGATAATAGTAATAAAATGGTGAATAAATTAATAAATTACAATATGCTGCACATGAGGCTTGATCAGAACTTTGTCTTGAGTGGAGATGTCGCTCTCTTGTCTTTCTCCTCGTCATTTTCTTCCTTTTTTTCTGGAAAACGTGCAACATGTTTCCGCCTGACTGGCATCGTCGTCGTGTACTCAGCCAAAGATCCTGAGAGAGTCGAGCACGACAGAAACTTGGCTCCTTCCAAAAAACAAAAACAGGATCAGTCGAAGAAAAAGAAACAATCAAAAACTTCCACTGACGCATGGAAATGAAGACAAAAAAGTTGGTCTTGTGAACCACACACGGTAAAGGTTCCTTTACCTGCAGACTCTGGACTTTTACCTCAGTACAGAATGTAATTTTTCCACCTGTGTTGTGCAGGATGTTTTATTTTGAAAACCGGGTCTGACTTCCTGCTCCGAGCATCTCCACACACACACACACACACGCAGCAAAGGCAACAAACGCCATCAGAGGAGGAGAGTGAAGTGTGAAGATTTGGTATCTGCAGACCTTCTGTCTGCACAGATGAAACACAAAGACCGAAAGAAAAAGAAAACAACAAAACAACACAACCTGTTTTCATAATTCAGCAGCCGAATGTTTGAGGGATTAAGAAATGCTGGAGATAAAGTCCTGGGGCCTCTAATGCCCGGCAGAGACTAAACACCGGGCCGGCTGAAGTCAACACACGCTGATCTGATCGAGCCTGCGAGCAGATATGACGCCGCTGTTCACCCTCAGACGTCTGTCTGAGCAGTGTGTGTGTGTGCGTGTGTGTGTGTGCGTGTGTGTGCGTGTGTGCTACCTGGGATGGATGCAGTGTGATTATGTAGCGTTCATGTCTTCATGGCTCTGACACAGATCCCAGCAGCTGCTTCACACCTGGTGATTACGGTGTAATTGCAGCTCTGATGGCTGCACTTAGAGAGGCCCGGGACGCGGAGCTGAGTCAGCGCCGCGGCCTGTGTGCGCCTGTACGGGCGGAGACGCTCGCCTTGGCTGCTCTTCTCTTTCCTTTTCTTTTTTTTGCACTCGTTTTCACTTTTTTCAAGCAGCTTCGACCCAGTTTACGGGATTAAAACTCCATCGCGCTCTCTCTGGTTTCACACTTGACGCAGTGTGACGCAGTCAGCTGTTCGTGTGTGTGTGTGTGTGTGTGTGGGATTGTGTTTCAGCCATAACAGGTCAGAGATGATTCTCACCTTCCATCACTCTATATCCAGTCTCTAAAGATGCTTCCGTCATCCACAGAAATGTGCAAAACCTAAACATCTCAATGAAAAAAAAACTGGGGGAGGAACCTACAAACCTACAAAACTTTGTTTCTCTCATGAGAAGGTTTGTTGTAACACAAGGCATTCAGATATTTTCTGTATAAGTACGTGAAGGAACTCCCCCTTGAAATGCACAAAACCTAAACATCACCGTAAAAAAACACTCTAATGGAAGCATCAAAATAAACACCTCAAATGTCACTGAAACTCTGGATCCAGACCTACCAGCTTCAGACGTTTTCTGATGACTCTGCAATAGTTGGATTTATGCCACGTTTTGGGTGAATACTCGATTCTGATTGGCTGCAGGTTGTCCCCATCGTTATGGGTGTCCATAACGATGTTCTGATCAAACTCTCATTAGTAACCATGGCAACAGACACTTAGAACATTATTATATCACAGTTTCTTTATCGCATCATTCATCACTAAATTTCACATCATCACACACACACACACACACACACACACACACACATCACATCAGTGGTAACAAGTGCACTGGGCTTCTGAGAGGATACTTTGCATCATGTGACATGAACATGAAGCCGTCCTCTCACTTCCCTCCACTGAGTCGCTGTGGCCAGTGTAAAAGTTCGCTCAGCTGTGAGTTGTAATGAAAAAAATCACAACTCAGAGAGAGATTAGAAGCATAAATATTTAATTTGATATTTCTCTATTTCACCATGGTATGTGACCATGGTGTGACCGTGGTATGAGCGGTATCGTTATTGTTCGATGTGGAAGAGACCCCTGAACCCAGCGGATCTAACCATATACATTTGCACTCCATGATGTTCTGGATGACCTTTGTGCAAGATTTGGACATTTTTTGCTCATGAGAAGTAGGACTAGGACTCTTCTATAAGAAAGAAAGAAAGAACCTAATGAAACTGTGTCAAAGTGGGATGCCATGGAAATAGACTTCTTAGGAGTTATGACTCATCTGAAAAAACACCTTTGAATGGGAAACGCCTACAGTAGGGGCTGCACTTTGTGGAAATTTGAGAAATATTACTTTTACTGTCATGGATACGCAGCCAGTGATTCTGTTATATTCTGTATGTTGTCCATGAGACGTCACCACAGCAAAATCTCAACTGCTAATCAACTAGTTCATCCCTAAACCTTTAATCGACCCATGAGGGATAAATGTTGTTTTCTGGATCTGAATCTGAAAGGAGAAGGTTGCACGTCACAGTTTCATCATAGGGAAAGTACAGCAGAAACACAATACAGCACAGTGATAACAGACAGTTGATTCAGGGTTCAGCATAAAGGTCTTCATTATACTGTGTCATCATACATGTTTTCAAAGTTAATTAATCTTTACATTGTTTTTCAATTGACTGATTAATTATTGATATTATTGGTCTTCATCAAATCTAGTTTGTTGTGAGAAAGTGTCAGTAGTGATGAAATGAAATGAAATGAAATGTCTCAAAAGTGTTGTCCTCCACTTGTTTTGAGGATAATAAAGAAATTAGATAAGAAAGAAATTTGGGGTAAGTGGGAGATGAGGTCTTGTTCAGATGCCTACCTGCATGGAGGCCTCACACCTTCACCTCACTATACCTCCCCCCCTACCCCCTCCCCCTACCCCCCCCCCCCCTCCTCCTGAGCTACTGTTCTCATGTCTACGAGCCTCGTTGCGAGTCAGAGACCAACGTGTTGTTTTTAGGAAGGAGAAGCACAATCGCTCTCACCGCAGCCCTCTCTGCGAGGCTGCCATAGGAACGTTTACAAGTCCCGTCCTGAAGAATGCAAACAGAGCTGAGCCGAGCTCTTATCTGACAAAAGAGTAAACTTTAGACAGTCCTGTCCTGGCTTGTCCCGCCCGGCCGTTCAGCTGCAGAACGGAGCTGGATCGGTTTCTCCAGCGCTTCAGCGATTGTCTCACTTTTTCAAAACCCAGCAACTGGAGTTCTCGTTTTGCTGGAGCAGCTCAGAGGGGGGTAATTACAGGATTACACACCTTCTATCACACACACACACACACAGACACACACCTACACCTCCTCTGTGCCTTGCTCAAGGGCTGGAGAAGCTGGGGATGATGCAGCTCAGGGAGTGGAGAGAGTCACAGTTTCCCAGCATGGATTTAGACCTGTGATGTTTGGTTCCCACAGCGTTGCATCACAGTGTGTGACAGGCCACGGTTGCTCATCCAGGCCACAGGGTCCACGGTAATTAGTTTTATTGTCTAAATGTGGGAAATCCGTCTTCACTCGTCTTACACACAACTCATAACATGGGACTGGCATATCGTAAATGAAGTAGCATGCATACCTAACTCTTTATTTGTCCATATTGAGATACCGGCCCACTGTACTCAGCATCATGCCCTCAGCCAATCAGAATGCTTGTAATAATCCAAAACTGTGAAAGGAAAATGCAGATTCTTCTATTTGTTGTTCAGTTGTTCTTGTGTCTTTTTCTTGCAAACTTATTCTGTTGGAAATTAGCATCAACATATAAACACAACATACAAACAAGTCTTTGCTGAAAAAAGTTTCTCCTTCTTCCTAGAAAACTTGAAAAATTTCTTGTCACTTTGACATTTAAAAACATGGTGGTCGGACACCACATGTCACATAGTACTGCAGTCCTACTGATGTTGTGCTGTGATGGGTATGAGAGATCTGAAATCATTATGTTTGTGATGGTTTTGTCATTACTGGCTAAACAATATTTTTGTAGAGCAGGAGGAGGAGATCTGATGAAATATGAAGTTCTTTTGAGTTGAGAGTGGCTGATAGTCTGGGTCAGGGAGAGGAGCGAATGTCATCTGTCATCCTCAGATGTGGATCAGCATCTGGAGGCAAAGCTCCAGTGCTTGTGAATGTTGTCTGAGCAAAACAAAAAGCAAACACAAGGAAATGTTTTGGGCTGCGGTGCATTCAGGAACTCCTGCTGAGCATCATCGACATCTAACGCAGGCTACGTGGAACGAACGGAATAAAAAGCAAAGAAAGTCAGTGAGTTTTGCAGAAAACATGGCTAAAAGAGGGGAAAAAACAATCCCTGCGGTGTTTGGACTTTGTTACAAAACAGAAAATTCCTCTCATCTTAGACATGATTGGAGCTGAAAGGAGCAAACAAGTTACTGTATAAACCCAAAGCCCACATGAAACTCTCACTGCAGCGTCTTCATTTAGCACTTGAGGCTGAATTGACACAGTTGCACAATGTTTTTTTTCTGTCTGACAAAGATTTAACTATAACATCTCTACATCTGAGCCTGACGACCTCAGTCAGGTTTGAGTTGAGGCGAAGCTTGAGGTCGTATAAGTCGATAAGGAGGAAAATTCAGACTTTGGACCTAGGGAAGTTGCCCTGAGACACCTGAGTGCATCACCTAGCATCACCTAGCATCATGTAGCACCATATAGCATCACCTAGCATCATGTAGCATCATGTAGCATCATGTAGCATCACATAGCGTAGTATTAAGTCATGCAGCATTACGTAGCATTACGTAGCATCATGTTGCATGTGCTACCTCTCCCCTGGCTGATCAGAGGTCAGTGATGGCGACAGGACAGGAAGTGACAGCAGTGTTGCATAATGAGAAGTGAGACAGCTGCAGGTTCATTAAAGCTGACTCAGTCTGAGTTCACCTGCAGGTATTAGCTCTTATCATAGCAGGGACAGATTACGTACTGTGGTTCAGCACAAAGCCACATCAGCCCCCCCCCCACTCCACCCTGCTCTCCCACGCCCCACCCTGGACTGGAAGTAAGTGTAGAGAAGAACAGATTACACACACACACACACACACACACACACACACACACACACACACACACTCCTCAGTTACATGTCGCACACCCATCAGAATGAAACAAAAGAGTGACAGAAATGGACTTGACTTCATCTGGAGGATGGAGGTCATTGCTCACAGGTCAACACACTCACACACACACACACACACACACACACACACACACACACACACACACACACACACACACACACACTCAGAGTCATTCAGAGACAGAACCAACCTCTGTTAAGTGGACCACTCGTCATCTCTAAGGTCTCCAGGAGGTCAACAGATCATCACAGCAAACCCTGTTTGACCTCAGTGACACCTCCTCACCCCTCCTCACCCTTCCTCACACCTCCTGAGACCTCCTCACACCTTTTTTGGTGTTTTGTTTGATCACCTGACAGCTTGCTGACAGAACTGAGGCCCGCTCTCCACCTCTGCACATACCAGCCAGGACACACACACACACACACACACACACACACACACACCTCTGTATCTCATGCCTCTGAGTGAAGTCTTGAAACAGGTACTCAAACTTAAGCATCGTTCACCACTATCCAACCTCCCTTTTATCCAACCTCCCTCTTGAATAACACACTCACACACACACACACACACACACACACACACACATGCACTTCCCTGGTGATGCATCCAGTAAAAACCATCACTTATTCAATAAATAAAGTGGTTTTTGGGAAGGAATGTGATCTGCAGTTTATCTGACGTAGTTTATCACATTTTAAACTCCCACATGTCGGAAGATGTGTCGACACATCGAATCAGTTCAGTAAATGAGCAGATAGGTGGATTAAAATAAGTATGTAGAATCAAATTCTCCCGAAGTTGCAGGTGTTTTGTTAAATGTGATAACATATCCAGCCCAGGTCATGTGGAGGCTTCCCTCCTCTTCTCTTACTTTTGTCACGTTCCAGCAGGTGCTGATGCACAGTTCTTATCATCCCAACATGTCTGAGCTCTGTGTGTTTATCATCAATCATTAAACCCATCTTGGAGTGTTATTGAAGTGAATGGAGTCCATTACACATCTGTCAACTCTCATGAAGCCTGTTACAAACATCCCTGACTCCTTCTCCTATATCTTCCTTCAAATACCTTTTTCATTCTCTATTCAGGGACTTTTGATTCTGATCACACCAAAGCAAGAAGCTGCTCCTCCATTACAGTCAGTCTCATTGTAATTGTGGTTTCATATAGTAATCTATGATGTGATGTCACATGATAATGTGATTGGCCAGTCAAGGAGACATCGACTAATGAGTGTCTGAACCTTCACATTCCAACCATTTTCAGATCGACCACAAATACTTCACCTCAAACCACAAAAATCTAACAAAACATCTTTACACACCCCCAAACATACCTTCACTCCATGAAACTGACACCAGCGCTCCGACACACACACCACACACACCCACACACACACGTCCCACCCGTACAGGGCAGGTGGCAGGTGAGCAGGTGTTTGCCAGCGGGCGGGTTTGGTTCCTGTAACCGAGGTCAGAGCAGAGCTGCAGCAGGTGCAGCTGCTCTGATCCAAAGGTGTGTGTGTGTGTGTATGTGTGTGTGTCTGGTTACAAGCAGGTTTACTGCCTCCATCACCTGCAGCGGGTCAGAGGACGGACGTCTTTACACCTGTCTGTTTGTGGGGCTGTGGGTTAATCGCAGGTTGTTCTGGTCACCTGACGCCTGGATCAGAGAGAGGAAGTCGAGCTGAGTCCATGATGTTTATTTGAAGGGGAATGTAGACGGTTGAATGGAGGATTCATCCTTGTTCTCTGGTGTCAAACACAGAGGTTTCACACACCTGAGAGGAAACATCTAGTAGTGATCTTGAGTGTGTCACAGAGGTGAGGTTAGTGTCTGGTGAGGCCGAGGCCCCCGACCCTCTGTGACATCACCAACCAGTTTGTTGGGGACCATTTTTGAAGCCAGTAGGGGACAGGGCGCCGCCATCTTGAATCTACCTGGATACCTGGATGAGAGCGGAGGCGGAGCTCGAGAGGAGCCAACCCTCTGAGACGTCACCCATCAGTATGTGCAGGGTTGTCGGTGTTTATCAAAGATGAGAAAAGAGAGATTGGAAATATGAATTTACAGGAAATAATAAGTTTAAAAGAAGAAAAGCTCAGACTAATATCAAATTTGCATCCATCTCCACTGTTGTATATATGGAACAATCTAGAGAGTTATTTGGAATTTTGTGGGAATCTTCAAGGATTCCCACAAAAACAAACAAAATGGCCTGAGCCGTCACTTTCCATCTAGGCTCATTCACTCCATCTCTGCTCACGTTACCAGGATCATATGATCCAAACCCGGGTTTAGACGTTCCCTTTTTCCAGTGGATGTTCATGTATATTTGTGTTTCACGTTCCTGGTCATTTCCAGGACGGGGTCGGGACTAGTAAATGTGTTACAGCAATAGTAATTTTGTTTTATGTGTAAAAATGTTTTAATGTCTCAGGTTTAGTAAAAGTGTTTCACATTTTATAATGCTGGTTTGCACCTCTGTATATTCACAATAGTACAATAGATCAGTATAATAAGTAATAAATGAAAGTATGAAATGATCAAAGGAATAACAAGAAAGTGGACGACAACAACAAACATGACGTGAATATAATCACAAACTGAAAGAGGAAAAGTCCCAAAGATCCCAGTCGGTCGACCTCTCTGGGCTTTATCTGGATTTCCAGCGTCTTCGCCTCCTCCTTTCATCCCGGTTCTCCTCTCAGACTGATAGCAGATGTTATGCTGAGCGTCTCTCACCTCGCGGGCTCTGATTTCAGCACTAAAACCTCTTAACAAGAGCGAGAACACAAAGCAGGTCCCTGTCATCTTAGACAGCAGCATATGGGCCCCGGTTCCCACACCCTGCTCCATGTAAACATCTCATTACGCTCTGCAGGGTGGGGAGAGCTCCTCGCTCAAGAGGAAGGAACAAAACGACAGTAACTAGCCTCCTCCCTCCCTCCCTCCCTCCTTCTCCTCCCCCTCCCTTCCCCTCCTCCCCTCAGACAGTGTCAATTAGACCCTGGTCTGAGATTGGCGGCTGAGGGTGCTGCAGGTCCTGTGAAGCTCCAGGTAATCGCTGCAAATTAATACCTGTGTGAGCTCCGGGGGCTTTTTTTCTGAGGGCTCTGAGAGAGCTTGTAAAAAGGAAGAGGCTCCCTGCATCCTGAACACCTGACCAGACACATCCACCAGGCCTCAGAGGATCAAACATTTACTGACTGATCACAAGAGCTTTGAGAACAAGTCGAGAACTTCTCTCCAGGACCAGGAGGACAGTCAGCGTCTTCTGATGATGGAGTCAGAGGGTGAGGAGAGGGGAGGAGAGTGGAAGTGGGAGGTTAGTCTGACATATGGAAGAGAAATCCAGGAGACAAGTCTGAAAAACATGAGCACAAAGCACTTGAAAATCATGCATCTACATGTGCAGTGTGGCATCATGAAGCTCTGCTACAGTATTACAGTAAGGGACATACATAAGGAACATCAGAGTAAGGCCTATTTGGTTGCCAAATCAGCATGAAAGGACACTAAATATGCACAAAAAGACACTGTAATATCCCCACAAAAACTGGATTGAAAATGCCTTCCAGATGAAACCTATGGCCTGGTTCCCTTTGAGATTGTTTGGCACGGGAATTTTTTCAGTGTCTCTAACTTATTTTCTAATCGATTCTATTTTAATCCCAGTGTTTCCAGTCTACTTCCGTGCCTCTGTAGAGCACTATGAATCGTCTTGTGTAAGAATGGTTGCTACATAAACATCTCTGGAAATCTCTTAGAGTCTGTCGTTTAAAGATGGTTTAGAACTTTGTGAGTTGGACGACGTTTCATGACGGAGCTGTCCGGCTGGAAGCTCCTACAAAACGTCTTCTACTGAAGGTTGACAGGAGGTCCTGCCGTCTCACAGAGACGAGGCGTGGGTATCTGGCTCGGATCAGGCTGGAGCTGCTGCCTCGACGGCTCCTCTTGTGTGGCGGCAGATAGCGGCGCAGGAATCATCACTTTCTCTGAGCTCTTATCTGCTCTCCGCCACGGCCCCTGAGTGTGAATGGGCACATTACATTCTTTGATGGGAAGATGAAAACCTCGGACGTTTGCGGCTGCGGGTGAATTTACAGGTGAGGCCGAGGTTCTTCTTTGTGCATTGTTGTTGGGAAACTACAGGTTTTAAAATAGACTGAGACTGTATGTGATCTGTGGCTCCACTCGTTTCCAGCTTCTAGATTTATTCTGATTTTATCCCTGAACTTCATGGAAAAACACATAGAGTCTGCAGTTTGTACAGTAATGAAGTCAATTTTTAATCTGAAACCCAAGTTTATGTTTTCTGGTTCCTAAAATGGATAATTTGTTCATTTCTTAGAAGATAAAAAAACAGTTTATCTGGAGAAAAATGTACACAAATCAAGGGAGTAGTTTAAAATGAGATTATAAACCCTTCTATAATGTGTTTTTTATATCATGTGAAACAAATCATTTGAAATGTAAAGTCAATAAATGAAGTATTAATAACATTAAAAAGAAAATGGGTGATCAACTGATGATGACTTAAATAAACCAGAAGCCTTGAAGAAAGGAGACGAGGAGCAGTGTTGTGGATCATCCGGACAATAAATCTGATTTAATGTTGGACTTGGAGTGAATCTTCAGGAGTCTGAAGCCTCAGATGAAACTTTTAGGAAGCAACCAGAAGTCATGTGGTTCCTCCTCTCTCCCCCTGGGCTGATCAGTCCAACATGTCGGAGACAGACGTCCTGCACAGAGGAGCGTCTTAACATGTCTTAACGCTCTTAGCTTGAGTTTCAGCTTTCAGCTTTACTGTTTTTGATTTCTCTCCTTTCTCTTTCGTCTTGTCGAAGCTTCATGAAGCTTCGTGAAGCTTCGTGAAGCTTCGTGAAGCTTCGTGAAGCTTCGTGAAGCGGTGGGAGGTTGATCCGCAACGATGCGGGAGCGGCTCCATGCTCCAGACCATCACCACAACCACAACCAGGAGCAACAAGTGTGTGCTTGACTGCATATTTGTGGAGGTGGGCATGTTTGCTTTGGCTCACACGAATATTTCTGGTGAAGTAAAAAAAAAAAAGAAGAAGAATGATTTACAGGAAATGAGGGTTTAGCAGAAGACAAAGAGGTATGTTTCCTTTGTTTTCATGCCAGAACTTTAAAGGAGACCTGGAACGGTTGAAGCTCCAGAAGTTATGTAATGCTAGTTCCACAGAGTCTGTTTTAGAGAACTGCTTACAGTTCTGTTAAAGCTGTCGGGATATTATACTTTGATGCTTTTTCAAGCTTATCTGGCAACCATTCTGATGAAGAGTTTCACTGGTTGCTCTGATAACTTAGTCTGGCTCATCAAGAGACAGTAAAACTACGTCTATGAGATTCACTTGAAGGGGCTGAACTCCATTGGTTTCATTGGTTTGGAACCAATGGAACCAAAATTTTCCATCCAAGTTCTGTCTGTAGGAATGGGACAGCTGGAATTGTGTTGAACTCTTGCTCATCGACCAACAGGCACATTGTACCCACATTGACTGCCTCGTCTACTACTAATATGACTTTATGTTCCTTGTCCTCAGTAGCTCCTCAGCTTGTTCTCCTCCACTAAGTGGTAGCTGGAGGTCTGCTGCAGCTATGAAGCGATGGGTCCACATCCAGCCTGATATGTTGGAGCCAGAATCAGAACCAGAGACTGAGGAGGAACCTGAGGAGGAACCAGAGACTGAGGAGGAACCTGAGGAAGAACCAGAGACTGAGGAGGAATCTGAGGAGGAACCAGAGACTGAGGAGGAACCTGAGGAGGAACCAGAGGCTGAGGAAGAACCTGAGGAGGAACCAGAGACTGAGGAGGAACGTGAAGAGGAACCAGAGACTGAGGAAGAACCTGAGGAGGAACCAGAGACTGAGGAAGAACCTGAGGAGGAACCAGAGGAGGAACCAGAGACTGAGGAATGTTTTTTCACACCTGTAAAGTCCTTATGAATATGAATGCTACTTTAATTCTGGAGGTGGAAAGTGGTAAAGTTTACATCATGCTGGTCATGCTAGATCTGTGAAATGATACATGCTGATAATGTTTTTTTTTACTTCTGTTGTTATCCATCAAGCCATTGGAGCCATTTTGTTCTTTAACAGCTATTTTGCTCTTTTCTCTCCCTGATCATCATCGATGTGGAAGTGAAGCACCCTGTTGGCTGATGGTGAACGACGCAGTGAATGCCAGTTTCACCTCGGTGTGTGTGAAAAAAACAAGAAAGAAACCAGAAATAAAAAGAGGAAATGAAAATCAGGACTGCGTTCAGCATCTAGATTATGATTCATTACGTCGACTGCCGGCCCGGCTGCACTCAACTGACAGCAACAGACGGAAAAAAATACATATTGTCCCGGAGCGTTTACAGCGTTTACAGCCTAGTGGCAAATGATTGAGGTGTCCTTTCAAGGCGAAACGCGCCATTGTTTCGCTAACAATCCACAATCTGACGCAGGAAGTGACACACAGGACGCAAATACAATGACCAGCGCGGCTGCAGCCCGGCGACAACAGCCCGGCGGCTCCACCGAGCAGTGGGAAAATGTTCCAGCCTGCCTCGGTCCACACACACACACACACACACACACACACACACACACACACACACACACACACACACACACAGATGCTGTGCACCAAGAAATCACAGCTCCAACATAAAGTATCTCAAATAAAACCTGAAGCTGAAGCTGCTCCAGCCTCAAACCACTTGACGTTTCCGTCCTTCCTCCTGAACTTGGAACCTGCTCCGGCTCCAGTTATAAGAGAGAGAAACATTTTTTTATTCTGACAGTTTTTTTTATTACTATTGTAATTCTTTCTTTATTTAGCCGCTCTGGGTCGTTCCTGACGGACATGGGAACAATCAGGAGGCGGCTTCACCTGCTGTGACACTCAGGGGAAGTTGCCATAAAAAAGAACATTTGGAAATTTTAAGGATTCATTGTCACGATTCCGCTTTCAGTTTGTTGGCGTTTTCATCTGCAGGTTATTGATACCGTGGGTTCACACACTGGATGGGAAACGATGAGAATGCAGCGATTCAGATTCCTCATTGATTCAGGTGTCGATTGTAACTGGGTGAGGGACAAATGGGTACAGTTGTTAGTTTTTTTTTTCAGGAATTCTCTTTAATATCTTCACCTCCAAAAAGAAGATGAAGAACAACCATTTGGTCCTGTGGGTCTGGTCCATCCCTCAGGATGGGTCCCCCTAGAGGCCTGGAGGACTCCTGCAGCTTTACTGTGATAGCAGCCTTCTCTTGGTTGCCATGACTTTCTGTTCCATTTGTTTTTACTGTTTTTTGTGGTTGTTGTTGGTTTTGCATCATTTGGCCTCATCAGCCACCAGATAAAAGTCATGTTTGCAGTGTCTGAACCAAACGGCATGCACGATGTGACAATCAATCAATCAATACACATTTGCAATGAAGAGGAATGGAGAAGCAGGTGTGGAAATAGTCCAGAGGACTCGTTTTAGTAACTTCTTGATTCCTCTCCACCGTTAAGAGCATTCTGAAGAAAAGGGTTATAAACATGTGTCAAGTCATAAAACAGGTCATAAAGAAGGGAAAATACAGGAACCACACACACACACACCTGCTGCCATTCAGCGTGAAGCAAAGACTCACCTGAGTCACTTTAGAGCACTTTGTCCACTTCTCTCTAAGTGATCGTGTGTGTGTGTGTGTGTGTGTGTGTGTGTGTGTGTGTGTGTGTGTGTGTGTGTGTGTGTGTGTGTGTGTGTGTGTGTGTGTGTGTGTGTGATCGGGATGTGAAGACAGACGAGGGAATGTGTCTTTGAGGCTTTGGGGTCAGTTCAAGCAGCACCGAGCATGAAGCTCGACCCTCTCACTCTCTGTTTACCATCAACACAGATGAGAAGCTTCTTTTTTCTTTTCCTTCAAACTGATTCTGTTTGTTTCTCCTTTTTTCTTTATCTGGACCATCAGGAGTGAAGGGTCGTGGTCGTGCGTGGACACTTAGTCTGAGGATTCCTGACCTAATGGCTCTGAAACCTGATGCAGTGTGAATCCTCTCAAAGAGTTCCCTCAGTGTTTCATGTTTGCACTTCAGGATGGTCAAGCCTCTGACTGAGGCTGCAGCAGCAAAGGCATCTCATCCTAAATAGAGTCAAGGAAGACGTTAGAACAAACCTGGGATGAAAAAAAATCATTTTTGCAATGTCTTTATCAATAGTTTCTTCACAGCCAGAGATGCATAGCAGGTCCCAAAGCATCATCACAGTCCCATACATATTGACATCTTTTATTTTGGAGACATAATGGACATACCACTTTGCACCTCCACATATATCTGCATCCATTCAGGTAGGTGAGGACATGTCTTAATACCAGAGAACAAGGATTCAAGCTTCATCTCCATTAATTGAATAAAACCTATTTTCTTCATGACTCACATCTCACATTTGCATTCTGCCTTTTTAAGGTTTGTCTTCTGAGATGCAGGTAAAAGTATTGTCTCACTTTTTGACCTCAACTCATTCAGATGCTCATCAAAGCTGCTTACAGTTCCTCTTAATCTCCCCGGCCGGGCTCCGACACGGCCTTGACACGGCGCTGTTTCTACTTAAAGAGAAAAAAAGGAAGAGTGAGGAAGCCAATCTGATAGGAATGCTGCTGGAATTCCCCGGAATCTCCCCCATTCCCTCCCTCCTACCTCCACCCCCCCCTCCACCCCCCCACCCCCCCCCCCACCACCCCCACCACCACCACATCACTGTTCGTGAATCCATACGGAGTTGTAGCACGCAGCGGACAATGGACAAGGGGAGCTATTCTGCACCCATAATGCAAGGAAACGTTACCTCAGTGCTCAGAACGCCAGGCGCTCGGAGGCCCCCGGTCCCGCAAACAATCGGTGAGGAAGCCGAGGCAGGTGCCCACCTCCTGTGAAAATATCCCAGCGCGACGTGCCGGGGGAAGAGGCCGGGGCGTGTCCCTGACGACAGCAGCAGACGAGCCGCTGGACCATAAACGTCAGAGCCGCTCGGCTCCACAAATCACCAGGCCGAGCAGGCAGTCACACGCACGCTGCGGCTCATCGCTACATGCAAATGATTCCACCTGACAGATTTTTTTTTTTGATTTGTTTCTTATTGAAACGGCGTCTATGAGCAGCAACACGTGTGGTATTTGAAACATGCACACGGGTGCACCTTGCATGTCCATCGCGTTAGCGCAGAGGTGGAATGATTCATCTCAATTACTGATGTGTTGGAATAAAATGTGGCTGTCAGTCAGACAGAGTGAGAGAGAGAGAGAGAGAGAGAGAGAGAGAGAGAGAGACAGGCAGGAGTCAGACCCTCAGGACAATCAAACTACAGCTGAACAGCTTCAAAGGCTCCAAATGTGAATTATCCTGCACGCACTCGATCCAGAGATAAACATCAGAATGTTGCTGTGGAGTTAATGAAGACGATGATGCAGACGTGTGTGGACGAGTGTGGATCCTATAAACACTGATGTCTGATGAACAGCAGCAGGACTTCAGCTTCAGGCACCTCCAGGTCTGGAGAAGTTAATCTTCTTCATTCGGCTGAATTGATAAATATAACAGAGTGTCATCAGCATAGAGATGAACATCTACAGAGTGTTTCCTGAAGACGGAGCATCTGTGAGGAGAATCAGACTGGACCGAGCACAGATCCTTGTGGGACTCCATGACTAATTATATGGTAACCGATTATTATTTACATGTACAAACTGGTGACAATCTGATGGATAGGACTTAAACCAGTCCAGCAGTGCCTCTGATTCCAGTCCCTCCAATGGGATTTCCAATAGGTCAGCCGTATCAAAAGCAGCACTGAGGTCCAACAAAGAACAATGAAACTCACAATGAATAAAAATAAAACAATCTCAAAGTATATTTAAGTAAAAAAATAACGGGCATTATCATGTATTTCACATAATACAGAGATCAAGATGCATAATCTTGTTTTATTCTTGCTAATGTTCTGATGTCTGTAAGGCCTTGAGTTTACAGAAAGGTGCAGATAAAAATGTATTACTATCAATATTATAATTATGAGCAGTTGTAGTATCAGTAGTAGTAGTGGTAGTAGTTCATTTACTCATTTGGCTGATGCTTTTATCCAGAGTAACTGAGTACAGTACAACAGGAAGCTGTAGTTGATACAAGATCAAAGTAAGAGCTACAGTATGTTGTGTATCATTAGCAGAGGTATGAAAGTAAAGTGAATATAAAGTAATAGAATCAATAAGTGAAGCAATAAAGAATCAGACCAGAATCCAAACAAGTAGCGACATAGAGTATCAAACTATTGAACTATAGATAGGTTTAAACTAGACTAACTTCCTGTGTGTTTTTCCCGCCTGGGTGAACAGTCTCGCCGGGGGACGCGGTGCGGATCAAACCTCGCCGGCCTTCCTTTAATGTCTTTGTGCACGCGTGGATTTGATACTCTGCCCTCCTTTAAATGAGATCCCACTACATCCATTAGTCACAGAGGCCAGTTCATACGTCTCCTCAGAGGGAGGAACTCAGAGCCCGCTGCTCCCAACCAAACCTATTGTGGCCGCTCCGAGAGCGCTGGTGGGTGGAGGCGAGGACAGACGACACGAATGGATGGAGAAAAAAAGCGTCTTGAATGTTCCAGGCTGTGACTGTAGCAGCGTTTAAAGACACAGAAATGATGTTTTAGCCAGGAATCAATACATCCTCAAAGACAGACCTCACTGCAGAGTCATAGAAACTGTGCCACACTCGAGAACAAGGACAATGACCGCTTTCGTCTCCTTTAATTAAAAACTGTTGAGGAATGTCTTCAGTTTACGACTTTGAGTTTATGTTCTGCTTTTTATGTTTTTTCTGGGGAAATGAAGGTACATTTACTTCCTCCCTTGTCAATCTCTGATCCTTTAGATGCTCATCGAAACTCATTCATTCGTGTGAGTGGCAAGTGAATCGGAGTGACGCCTTTCTGTGGTTGCCAGATAAGCATGAATGGGCCCCAGATGTGTGCAGAAACTGACCGTAGAATTCCCACAGCTAAAAATAAGCCTGTGGAACAGCATCTGAGGCGTTCCTGGTTCACCTACTGTTCCATAGCTTCTATGTTAGCACCAGAGAACAATGATCAATGCTCCATTCAACCGTCCCCAAAACCCCCGGCTCGTTTCTTTCTTCGTTCACATTCTCTTTACTTCCAAAAAAAAAAAGATAAAGGGTAAAAATAGCATTTTAACGACACCACAGATCCACTCAGCGTTTGTGAGAAGACGTGTGTGTGTGTGTGTGTGTGTGTGGGAGTGTGGGGTCAAAAAGCCAGAGCCGTGTGACTACATGTGTTCATGGGTGTGTGTGTGAGTGTTTATCTGTGGCCTGGATCTCCAGAGGGAGCAGCAGCATTGTTAACACACGGTCACTCTGAGTTTCACTGAGTGACAGACGGGCTGGAAACGCTCAGGTCCTGTGTTCTTAGGAAGGCGGGGGCAGCCGCACTCAGGCGTTTCTCTTTTTTCTTTTCTTCCTTTCAGTTGAAGGAAATGAAACTTTCTCCTGTTAGATCTCAATCTGGGCCCCAGGCACAACAATGCGGTGTTGAAAATGGGAGTGGGTCCACGTTATCCTCCTGCGGCCCTGCCCGGTTCCGAACCGCAGGAGTGGTCCGGCTGGAGGGACCGATAAGCACCTGCCACGAGCTGACGAAGAGGAGGAGGAGGAGGAGGAGGGAGCAGAATGGACTGGACTGATGAAATAATCCTGCATGATGTCACCATACTAGTCCAGGCTGCAACAGCATGATGAGAAAACAGAGACTGGATGCAACTTATACACAGTATACATATATATATGTGTGTGTGTGTGTGTGTGTGTGTGTGTGTGTGTGTGTGTGTGTGTGTGTGTGTACGTCCTTCTACTATATCAACACAGAAAAACACAAAATATCCTATAAATAGACAGAGAGACAGACAGACTCAAAGAGGAACTCAAAGATACATATACACTCCCCAACAGATGCACAGACGGTTTGTTTCCATGTCCCCTAGAAATGTGTAAAGCTAAGTTAAAAAAAAGTTTTAAAAAAACTTTAAAATGACCTAAAAACTGGTGATAGAAGCTGAAAAAAGCTGTCGAGTGTTACTGGAACATTGTTACACTTGT
Source organism: Karalla daura (assembly GCA_029224185.1). NCBI lineage: Eukaryota > Metazoa > Chordata > Actinopteri > Chaetodontiformes > Leiognathidae > Karalla > Karalla daura. The sequence continues at coordinate 21,997,290 of CM055199.1, forward strand.
TACACAGGCAGTTTATTTAGATGCGTCCAGATAGAAGATGACTTGCAAAAGTGTGATGGAAACACATCAAATAACCTGATGTGGTGGTCACATGACCTGATGGTTTGGTACGTGTGGACAGACTGAACCGGTTCTACATCCGACTAAAACATCTAATGAAACAACGTGTTGGACGTCATCTTCCTCAAAGCGGAGCCTTCATCAAAATCATGGAACGTCATGGGAATAGAGGGAAACACTGACAAGGAAGCAGTTTAACTCTATTGAAATTTTTAGACATATTGCTTTTATTATGTGGAAAATTGTAATGGAAAAAGCAGAAACAGTTAAACAGCAGAGAGAGAGACAGGTGAGTAGGCAGACAGGCTGAAATGTAAATCTACAGGTAGATGGATTAATGAAGACAGGCATATTCTGTGTTCTGATAATAAAAATAATATTAACAACACATTTATCTGTCGGGCACTCAAGGTCTCCATACAGAGTACAAAATACAAAGAGAGGAGAGACAAACGCAACAATAAACTCAACAAAACACATTAAAAATGCTAAAACAACCACACTACAGATCAGTATGAACTGAAGCTATTGTAGTACATCACATGTAGAGTTAAAGAGGACCGACAGGAAGTTGTTGCATCACATGGAGCTAGCGGAGCCGCGGCTTATGGACCCGAGTGTTTGATCCCTCCGTTCCTACTGTGTGACTGGACCTTCACCCTCTCAGCTCCTAATGACAGAGGACAACTGTGAGACACAGGGAGAGAGACATGCCTGGACATGTTCCACACACACACACACACACACACACACACACACACACACACACACACACACACACACACCTGTGAGTGGGCCTCAGTCACTGAATCCGTCCTTGAGAATGAAAAACATTATTAGCGCCCCCTGATTTGATTTGCTCGCAGGGTGTGGGTATTTTTTTTTAATTTTCTATTTTTTTAACCACATTAGAGGACAAACACAATGAGCAGTGAAGTGTTCAATCGCAGGAAAATATTGTTTCAGTTAGTTCGGTTGGACTTCCTGCCAGTGACAGGTCGCCCTGCGTTCCCACCCACACATCAGCCGAGGCTCGTTAATTCAGCCTGATAGAAATCCTGATAGGAACGATTTACAGCCGCAGCCTCGTAGACGAGGTCAGCGCTACCGCATCAGACCAGGAAGAACTTCTCTTCTGACACCTCCATGTACCTCGATGATCCCAGAGGTCAAACTACGCAGAAACACAACACTTTCATCATCATAGTTAGTGTTTACGTGCAGTCTGAAGGCGCAGACTGGATGAGAAATCTGAGTGAAAACCAAAACCAAAACCATGAGAATGTGCTTTATCGTCAGGTTACAAAAACAAAAGTACTTCAGAAATTGTGATTTGCAGACATTTCCATTGAAAGGCATGTTCCACTGAAGTCTTCTAGCAACATCCTATAAAATCCCATCCATGGATGTTCAAAACATTGCTTAAATCGATGTTTCATTTATGTTAAGAAAACGTTCAGTATCGCTTCATCCTGCACTATGTTATATGAAGCAACCTGGTCAGGTGACCCACTGTTCAGGTCAGGTCACATGACCAAACTTCTTTGTGTACCTGTCTGAAAAGCTGGAAGAGATGGAAACACACCTGTAGCTTTGACTTTTGTTGTTAAAACAGATCACCATCTTTGCCACCTAGCATTGCTTAGTCCACCACCTAGAGGTAAGGACGTGTGTGTGTGTGTGTGTGTGTGTGTGTGTGTGTGTGTGTGTGTGTGTGTGTGTGTGTGTGTGTGTGTGAGATGCGTGTGTGCCGGACACAGACGAGCGGCTCCTGACAGGCACTTCAAACCCCTCCTGCCCTCTCCACTGTGTGGCCTCGCCGATAATGGGAACCTGATCGGAGGCGGTGGAGGTGGGAGGGGGGAGTGGGGGGGGGGGGGTGGAGGTGGGAGGGGGGGTGTATGGGGGGCGGGGGGGAGTGTGTGGTCCGTCTTTTGTGAGAAACTCTTCAAAGCGCTGGCCCTCCTATTTGTCCAGTGGAGCTCTTTGTAACGGTATCCTCCACTGTCATTTTGCCCCCTTTATTTTTAGGCAGGGCTATTATTGCCTCCATACCCCTCACATACCCCTCAGGCTTTGTGTGCAGGGACAGGGTCAGGTTTTAACTTCTTTTTTTTTTTCTTCACCCTGTCCAGAGCAGCCTTTGCCTCTCCCTACTCCAGCACATGTCGAGTAAGAAGAGTGACTTATATAAAGTTTACAGTAATAAGATAATAACATCCTGCAGATTGTAGCCAACAGTCTGGCTATCACACCAGGCACGTGGCTTTACGCTCCTCGCTAAAGAATATAGCTCATGGTAACATAAAAGCTATGGAACTTTGGTTTTATTAGAAATGAAATAACATCTTAGATGTTATTTTACTATCCAGTTTTTGTCTCTCCTGCCACATTCATGAATAATCTTTACAACACTATATGACTCTAAGTGACTTTTACGTGACTAAAAATAACTTATGGTGATTCCACGCAAATACATCAGACTTTATGCAACTTTATACAACTGAACGTGACTATATGAGACACTGTAGCTCCTTAGCTTGTTCTCCTCAGCAGCTGGATGGATGTATGTCCACATCCAGGCTGATATGTTGGAGCCAGAACCAGAGGAAGAACCAGAGACTGAGGAGGAACCTGAGGAGGAACCAGAGACTGAGGAGGAACCTGAGGAGGAACCACAGACTGAGGAGGAACCTGAGGAGGAACCAGAGACTGAGGAGGAACCTGAGGAGGAACCAGAGACTGAGGAAGAACCAGAGACTGAGGAAGAACCTGCGGAGGAATCAGAAACTGAGGAAGAACCAGAGACTGAGGAAGAACCTGAGGAGGAACCAGAGACTGAGGGAGAACCTGAGGAGGAACCAGAGACTGAGGAGGAACCTGAGGAGGAACCAGAGACTGAGGAGGAACCTGAGGAGGAACCAGAGGCTGAGGAGGAACCTGGGGAGGAACCAAAGACTGAGGAGGAACCAGAGGAGGAACCAGAGACTGAGGAGGAACCAGAGGAGGAACCAGAGACTGAGGAGGAACCTGAGGAGGAACCAGAGGCTGAGGAGGAACCAGGAGCACACCGACATCTCCCCACAAACTAAAAACCAAAGTGCTGCAGACTCTCAGTCACTGTGTCCTTCATTCACCTTCAGTCAGTTTCACACTCTGTTCTGGTGGGATTTATTCAACAAATCCAAAGTGAAGGTGGAAAAACAAACTTTTCAGCCAAACTGAGATATACGCTCCCCTCTACTCTCCTAACACTGCTGCATCATCCTGCATAATCGGCTACGCCCTCAGAAGGCTTGTAAAGATGCAAAAAAAACAAGTCGGTTATCTGCAACAAATTTTCTTCATTTGTTGTGCAATTGTTATTGAATCTTTTTGTTTTTGCAAACCTGCTCACATATCTGGTGAAACCACGATCGTATAAATAAAAAGTTTGTACTTCTTTTCCTTCTTTTCTGAAAACCAGAGAGAATCAGCAAACCAACGTTTGCCTATGAACAGGTCTAAAACCTAAACCCTCCAGTGGTCGGGGACTGTGATGGAGTCTTCAGTCTTCAGTCTGAGGGCAGCAACAGGCGCGGTGCCTTCAGGGACCGTCCGACAGATGTGTGCTCCAGGAGGACAGAGCTCTACAGTCTGAGCCCGGCTGCCGGCCCGCGGCCCGCTCGCCTGTCACTGTCCACTTCCTGACCCTGTGGTGCACCGGTCCACCCCCCCCCATCCCCCCGCCCCCCCCCCCCCCCCCCCTCCTCTCCCCTCCTCCCCCCTACATCGTCACCCTGTTGCCCTGTAATATCTGACATGAGTAGATGAATAATACATCAGAGGCTTTAGCTGGCCCCGTAACTCTAGCCGGGCCCAGGACAGGAGGCAGGCCAGCGGCTGCAGCCGGCCCGGGACACGTGACCATTGAGTGTGACCGCTGAGGAGGAAAAGCTGCGCCGCTGCTGCCAGACGGACGCCATGTGGCCGATACGGACCGGACGGCGCCCACAACTGCAGCCTCAGCCTGCCTCCAGCTGCCCGCACAGCTGTGGAGGCTGAGCAACGTGTGTGATCTGAAGAGAGCTTAGAGAGAGGAGGAGGAGGAGGAGGAGGAGGAAGAGGAGGGCTGAATGGAGCGTTTATCCTTGTGATAGAAGCTATGGAACGCTGGTTGCATCAGAAATGCTCCAGATGCTGTTCTACAGTCCCGTGTTTGAGCTGTGGGAATGTCACCAATCCGATGCCCTTTCATGCTGATCTGGCAACAACACTCTTTGCGTTCTTCACGTTCCTTCACTGGCTCTGATCAGTCAAACTACATCTGTCATATTTACTTGAAGGGGAATTTGAGTGGTTGCATGGAGCTCTCTGATGTTAACGTAGAAGCTATGGGACGTTGGTTTCATCAGATTTTAGTTTTAGCTGCAGCTGGAATTCTTCTTCCCTTGCTAAAGGCTGAATGAAGCATTTCTCCTTGTTCTCTGATGTTAATATAGAAGCATTTAGGCATTTGCCTAACCTTAGGATTCACAATCCTATGCTTAGAAATTGGAATATTATTGCCTGTTTCTGCACAAACCTGGCGCACTTTCATGCTTACCTGGCAGGCTCTACAATGTTGGCCTGGAGTACGTCCACTCCGGGCCTAATAACACATGTCTGAACCAGAGGAATCAGATACTGAGGAAGGAAGTAAATTAAGAGTCAAGCACATGCAAACAGCTTTAGAGGTGTGTGAGCAACTACGATTTTCCTCAAACTCTATTTTATGACTTTATGTTAACTTTATGTGTAAGTCTACACATCTTTCACTTTGTTACTCTGCAAATCTGCAATGTCACAATTGTTCTGCAAGTCTGAAAATGCAAATAAGTTGAAATAGAAAAGAATACAATACAATATGTTTTAATTTGTCCCTTAACCTCAGATGTACAGAGGACAGGGCAGTACCAACAGATCAACAAATAGCTGCGGACGGTTTCCTGATCTGCTGTGGTTCTCACTTGTTTATCAAGCGCGTCCCAGAAAAAAGGTCAAAATAAAACAATAAATAAGAAAAGAGGCGAGGACGGACACAGAGGAGGGGAAATGATTCATCGGAGCGGAGCTGGGTTAATGAGTTCCATCATTCCACTGAACCAGGAAGTCCGTGTCTTTCAGCTTCGGCTCGTTTTCCACTGTTTGGATGAAACAATGAGAGAAGTTTCACCGGGGACGTGGACGCAGAAAGGTGCAGCCGACGGGGAAAACCTGAGTCAAGCTGCAGCTGCTGCACAAGAATGCACATTTTCACTTTCAATCCACACCGGAAACACGCGCTACGCAAGCACACGTCATGCAAAGAGCGTGTCAGGTATGCCCCCCCACCCGGTCTCCCCACAGTGCTCAGATATGATCCTATCAGCGCCTGTTTGTCTGTTTGTTGTTCTGGTCCACCTGCAGGAGTTTGGGTGTCGTATAAAGGTGGAAAATTTAGGAAGAATTCCAAACAATGGCCACTCAATAAACAGATTTTTAGATTTAGATGATGATAGATGATAAACGAGAGGGCTTAGGGTGGTGTTTATGTGATCACATTTTTAGGTCATGTCTCTCTAGTCACATGAGAGAAACACATAGAAAACAGGTAAACGAGCTAAAGACTTAAAGACCTCTCCATCTTAGTCTCCTTGGAGAAGAAGTGTCTCCAGCCCTCCGAGAGGTTTGTTCAAAGACTCTGAACTAATATTCATCCCAAAAAAGTTCAGTTCTGGCGAGGCTGGTCCCAGAGGTGTGAAAGTGAAATGCTTGGTTTGAAGTGAAATCATAAATCAGTAATCGTGCTGTGGAATATTGATCACTTGGAGCCTTAAAATGTCACCAAGACGAGGCCCGGCCGTCCTCTGAGGAGAAACACAAGCCGGCCTGGAGCTGAGCACAGAGTCGATTACAGCAGAGACCAATCAACAGGCAGCGTCTGATTCACACACTGACCAGAGAATAAAGCAGCACGCTTGGATACTCGCACAACAAACGCACACAGAGTGCTCACACACACACACACACACACACACACACACACACACACACACACACACACACGCCAGCCTCTCTGGAGAGGATCGGGTTTCCCTCTGTGTCCAGTGGCTTATTAAACATTAAGCCCAACAGCTTCCCTACAGGAGGGGAAAATGGCCTCCTCCCCCCTCCTCCCGCTCCTCCTCCTCCTCCCCTCCTCCTCGCCTCCCCTCTCTCATTACAGCTGTTGAGGTATGAGACAACAGAAGCACGGCCACAACAATGGAGCCCGAGGCCGAGAGCCAATCAGTACGGCCGCTGCGGCGTTCACCCGGCGACAGCAGGCAGGTAGGGAAGCCTGAGAGGGACAGATTAACTGTGTCCTGCCTGCCCTCGGAGGGACAGAAAATGCTGCTTTTCACAAGGTGGTCGAGCTCTCTCACACACACACACACACACACACACACACACACACCCACACACACGCACAGGCTGCTGCATAGCAACAGGGAATCAGACACCTGTGACACACACACACACACCTGCACAGATCAATAACATAAAAGGATTTGGAAATAAACAATCAATGAGGAGTGTAACAAGTTGGGATGATTGGGACAAAATGCAGACATGTTACCCTGAGCATCTGTGAACTTTTTCCGATGATTTCAAGTTAATTTTACATCAAAAAGCAGAAGAAAACTCCATAGGTGGGTGTTAGCATGTTTAAAAGTCAAGTTAGTTCAGTTTTAATCTTTATTTGCAAAGCATCAGAGTCTCGTTCAGATGGATACTGAAACAGTGTGAATCAAAAAGCACAATAAAGTTTTGATTCTTAACCTAATCTTTGAGGTTTCGACCAAAAAGACAAGAGAGAGAGGTAAAATTATTCATAACTTTTCAGTTTGTTTCAGTATTTTATGAATTAACCATTTGCACTCTTAACTGAGAACATTTTCTCGTTTGTTCTGTATCTATCTGAGGCAGTCATCTCTAACCTCTGACCACAGGTAGGACTAGTTATCCTGTAGTTAGGATAACTATCACTGATGGTCAGAACTGAACTATATTTTCATAACGATCATTTACAGCCATGTTTGTTTCTTTCCTGCCGTGACGGTTCATAACGCTCCTGACTCCTCTTCTCCTTTCTCAGCTTCTCAGGTGTTGCAGCGACACTCTCTCAGGTGTGTGTGTGTTTGGTAGTCTGACACCTGATACCTGACAACAAGCCAGCAGCGTGTGTGTGTGTGTGTGTGTGTGTGTGTGTGTGTGTGTGTGCGTATGTGTGTGTGTGTGTGTGTGTGTGTGTGTGTGTGTGTGTGGATAGATTGACGCAGGCTGGATGAAGTGAAACACTCATCAGGTCTAAACCTTCTGAGAACTTTCTCCAAGACAATAGTGCCACCTGCTGGCAGAGGAACACACAGACGTTTCTTAGTTTGTGTTCAATTATCAAATTCCAATTAATTCTAATTATATGAAAACGAAGAAGAAGAGGAATAATCTGAGCCGTGGTAGACTATTATAACTAGTATATCCACTGAGTCTAATTAGTGTTTTCAGGTTTGATACATAAGTATTTCTTTTTATTTATACATCATTTATCATTTCCTCATATAATTTAGTCTCCAGACATGCATGTGTTTGGACTCAAAACAGAGAGTGAAAGGGTCAAAAAAAGGTGAATAAAGTGTTTCTTAAAGTCTTTATTGTCAGATTAAGATTTGACGTTGATGACAAATATTCACTGGTCCTCCAGTTTTCTGTGCAACGGTCTCGCTTTTTCAGAGGAAGATTCTCATCTATGAAAACAAGTATTTTTCTTTTTTATATTTCTACACTGTAGTATTGTTCTACTGGAAATGGTGTATGAGCTTCCAGACAGATTAATGTCCTGTTTTTTCATTCCTGTCCTATCCTCGTGGATACTGTAGGACAGCTAATGTTCATACAAAATGTTGTGGTTCCTCATATAATGACAAAAAAAGAGTCTGATTCTGATTCATGCAAAACAGTTTATAAAGAGTAAAGTTAAACAAGATACAGAAAAGCAGACTTTCTGGAGATGTTTGATGCACAAAAATAAAGTAAAGTAAACCTCTAAGGTGCAGAGCATCATTGCAGTAGGCACACAGGGATGTGTTCACTTTGTGTCTTATCGATGCTCTTTAAGATGCTCATTTTGCACTTTCCATCTCAACAAATTCCACACAAGTTGTGTAAATATTCTGGATTTTTCAAACCAAGAAGTGAGATGTGAGAGGACACAGCACATCTCATCCTGACACGTGGACCCTGGACGTGGCTGAAAGCCCCTCGGCTGTCATGCGTCTCTGATCTCCATCCACACGGCATCTAATTCCAGGAAAACCTCTTCTCCCTCTCCCTCTCATGCATCTTCCTGAAGCTCTTCAAAGAGAGCGCCCTGTTTCCTGCCCGGCCACAGAAGCGCTCCTTCATCCTGACACTGGTGCAGGCAGGTATCGCTAATGCATTAGCGAGGCAGCAGACAGGGTGGCAGACACTTGAATGATCTAATTACCAGTCATATTGGATTAGTCTGACTCTGAGGGGGAGAACGGGCGAGACGAGCATCCTCCCGAGCCCCTCAGTGGCCTCTCCACTCTTGGTTTGGAGTCTCGGGGGGAAAGATTCAAGACTAAGCGACCACTTCATTACCCAGAGATGAGTGAGGAGGAGGACTAGAGCAAGAGGAGGCTGAACATCACTTACAGTTATCTATGATTCATTCCATGAAATGATACCAATGTAAACCGCATGATGGAGAATAGAAACGATGATTGAGATCTGTTCTGGCAGATCAACAAGACAGAGATGAGAGATGCTATTAAAGTGCAGCTATATTCACATTATGAATTAGAGATAAACCCTGAAATATGAAAACACTGACGCTCCCTCCCACAGATTGGAGTAGACGTGATCATCATTCCACACTAAAGCAACAAAATCATGAAATAATCATTATAATGAGCGACTTTATTAACATAGTGTCATCACAGATTGGTTTATCAATGAAGCCACTGAGGCGGCAAATTTCTCCAATCTGCTTCCGCCCAGCCAAGAAACTGTGGGAGACCCAAACCTGGTTTTAGGCAATTAAACAGTGTTTTCACAAAAAGATCAAGAAAGCTCAGTTCTACTCTGTTCATTATGTTACTCTGTACATGCACAGCTAAGCTGAACTATGCACATAGTTTGACTTTTCTGTGTCACTTTAACTGTTCAATTATCCATGCAACAGGTCTACAGTGACTACAGTGAAGAAAAACCTCAAGATGAGTTAAGATAAGATGAGTTAAGACAAGATAGCAACAAAATTCATGTGTATCAAAGACCAGACTCCAAGTAGACCAGACCAGTCTGCTGTAGCTAAATAATTAAATGGAAAAGAATGAATTAATAAATATATGAATAAATAAATGCATTCACTCATCACTACTATCACTGATCCATAGAAAAGATAGACCATACACTCTTTAACTGCTTGTGTATGCAGTTAAAAGGGACATCTTGTTCATCTTATTAAAGCACATTTATCTATTTCACTGAGCAGAGACATGATTCCAAAAAATGATCCAAAACTCATCAAAAGACTCTAAAACTCAGAGAAATCGTCTCTTGTCTCTGCCTCTTCTCTGGACATGTAAATATTCTACAGTTTTCAGCTGTTTTCACTCTCACCTCATCCACAGTAGAAGTCAGAACTGATCTCAGGACAGTTTGGACGTAAAGTGAAACTGCAACGCCTTCTAGTGGACGCAGCGGCTCAACTTACTGTGAACCAAGGGAGGACGAGTACGTACATAATCTAATCTGATATGGCATATATGGTGGGCTTAAATACTTCAGTTCAGAACATCAGCTTTGGATGGAGGACTCTATAGTGTATTGATATATGCATTTTGCGGCCATGCTTACAAGTCATCTTGATTAAAATTGTCTCTACATAATGTGACAGAATTCTGTACAAGATGCTGCTACTCCATAAAGAGACATTTAAAATGATTTGTATAGTAAAACCATGTGCTCATTGTATGCTCAGCACAAACATCCAGGGCAAAGTGACTATAAAAGACATTAGAGAGATATTTATGGTTCTACAAACAACAGAGACGAGAGGCCAAAGAGTCAGAAGCAGTCACAACCTTACCTTATGTTATTTTATGTTCAGGCCATTTATCCTTTCTTTCCTGAACGGCTCCCTGCTTCCATCTGCTACAAGGTCAAAAAAAAGTATTACCCTCCAGCAAAAACACTTTGTTCTCCTAAAATGTCTTCACAGGTAAAGAAGACAGCTTCCACACTCTGGCTTCTTACAACAAGGTAGCTAACATGATGTTAGCATGACTAGCAATGCTAAACCTGTGGTCAGAGCTCTAACAAAACACTGTTTTAGACTGTCCATTGTTTGACATGCGGCTATGACTGCGCTTTCATTTTCCTTCAGCTTGTTTTCTTTAAACAAAATGTGGCAGCGAGACCAGCAACATTTTACTGTAAGACAGTCACACAAAATACACTGTGACTTTCTGGAGAGAAAAATATTGTTCTGGGTCTCATCTGTCAACAATCGGAAGAGAGAGAGAGAGAGAGAGAGAGAGAGAGAGAGAGAGAGAGAGAGAGAGAGAGAGAGAGAGAGAGAGAGAGAGAGAAACCGAAAACCTTTCCATTAACCTGTTAACTTCATTTACTCAACACTGCATCTGAGAGGCCCGGGGGTCCACTCAGCCGCCACTTAATGAGAGCCTTAAATGAGCTAACACACACACACACACACACACACACACACACACACACACACACACACACACACAGACAGACCCGGGGCAGCTCCAACTATGCAAATGACATGAACTAACCACACACACACACTCTACACACTAAGTTATTCACTCTCAGCTGGACAGCTCTTAATTAGCACTGCAGTCAAAAATCACATACACACACATACACACACACATCCTCAGAAGAACAACACACACACACACACAACCTGGACATGATCACACGGAGCTGCATTAATAATGGATGAGGAGGAAAACGCTCTGTTTCCCGGTAGAGAAAGGGTTATTAGTGCTTTTAATGAATTGGTCTTTTTGCAGCCCGAGGAGGTGTTGAGTGACTCTGACACACACAAAGAGACGGTCGAGAAAAGAGGAGGATGAGCAGGACAGAGAAGAAGGAGAGGAAATGTGGAGGATGGTGAGCGGGTGAAGATGACAAAAACCAACACTCATGTGACACAAACCTCATTTTAAATGAGTGATGCTTCCTGGCTCGATCAGCAGCTGCAGGGACTGTTTCCACCAGTAGGTGGCGGTCATGTTCTTCCAGCGCATCCTCCTCCTCCTCCTCCTCCTCCTCCTCCTCCTCCTCCTCCTGATGAAGCACATGGCACACAGTCAGTCTGTCTTTAATAATGAATGAGTCGTCATGCAGCGCAGTTTGTCACCTTCAGATATTTAAGGACAAAGTGGATCAGGGATGTGAAGCAGAGCATCATGGGAGGATGTTCTCCAGCATCTCTCCGGAACGTAAAACGACGTTAACATCCTACAAAACTACAGCTACTGTACACCTACTGTTACAGTCTTAGTAGTCCTGCAGCTGCTGCAAACACAAGTGTTTCCTGTCAAAATCCTTCTGATGCCTCAACAGAAATACAAAGGTTGTTCCTGACTGTCTCTCGTCGTCTCATTTCTCCTTCTTTCATCAGATCTGTGTCATCGGTGCTTTGTTTACGCGCATTTGATAATGAAAACACGTCTTTTTGCTTTGTGTTTTAACTCTACGATGCCTCCACCTTTGAACCTGTCTCATATCAGCTCCATGCAGGTGCAGACACCTTTAAACTATACTATAGCATGAAGAAAATACTTTAGATTAGATTCAGATGTTTAGTTTGGAGCTACAATTGTAAATGCAAAAATTCTTGAAACTATGAAGAAAATAGAATGTTAATATGTGTTATTTCCAACATGATTGGCCTGGATCATGTTGGATGTTAAGAGGATAATATGTTGAAATACAAACATTCATGTGTTCATAAATATAGACTTAGACTGTGTAGGTCAGGATGAATGAAAGTTACTGTCTCTCCTCCTCCGTCTGCAGCGGTTTCCAGGATAAGGTAATCTGTGGTTCCTCCTACGTGACCTCCTCCACCTCCTCCACATCCTCCACCTCCGCCCCCTCCTCCTCCTCCTCCATCTCTCAGCTGTCAGGTGTGAAACGTTTCTTCTGTGAAGTGTTGTTCACAAACCCGCCTGCGTGAAAAACAAAAAGGAAATCAAGCAGAAACAAATCAGCGTGACCGTGAACCATCTGTCCCGTTCCTCCTCTTCCTCTGCTTTCTGTTCCAGCTCCTTTGATCCAAGATTATTAACAAATAACAATGGAACAAATGTTGGTCCATGCAACAAGTGGAGTACAAGCTAAACTCCACCTCGCACACAGACACAGTTTCTGTTTTTTCACATCAGATATTTGACAGTGTGTGAAAACATCCCGACGTTCCAGGTGGAGTGAGCTGTGTATCGCTGCTTGTCTTCTCGCTGGGCTGCCATTAAAGAATAAAAACATAAAGACATAAAAACATGAAAACATGAAAACATAAATACTGTGACCTAACAGGGACTGAGCCCGCCGGACCTCTGGTTTCCACGGAAACGAAACACGCCGCCCGGTTACATTTGGACGCAATTACAAGCATCATTATCATTAAATAACATCAGTGGAGCAGCGATTCCAGGGCCTGATGGAGGGTGGAGGGTGTGACACACACACACACACACACACACACACACACACACACACACACACACACACACACATACAAAGAGAGAGTCCTCCATTGTCGTGGTTTTAAAGGAGAGACAGATTCGCTGATTCCACTTCTAGGAAAGAAGAAGGTAAATTAGCCTCACACTCCCTCATCCTCCTCCTCCTCCTCCTCCTCCTCCTCCTCCTCCTCCTCCTCCTCCTCCACTCTGATGTTCCGTGTTCGCTCCTTTATGGAGAATGATCCGCTCGTCCCTGTTAGAGAGAGAGAGAGAGAGAGGGAACACAGGTAGTGGACGTCCAGCCTGTGATCTCCAGCTGGTTCTGTTAAAGCTCCTCTCATCCTCTGAGCTTGCACCAGCTGTTGAAGGTGATCGGACCCGTGGATGTAAAGTAAAGTTAAAAGAAAGAAATAGAACAGAGCATTGTTATTGTACAGGTTATAACTACAAAAGTCTCCTCTAAGGTTTGCTTGAAAAACATACAATTCATGCAGCAACAATAAGGTGAAGTCTCATCACCTCTAGAAGTACACTAAATCTAAATATCACAATAAATACTCTTCATGGGAACACCTTAATGTCCAAAACGCATGTTTATGCTAATAAAGTGTGATGGAAACACATTTCCAGGTCACATGACCAAATGTAGGGGTCACATGACCAGCTCCCTTCAGACAGGATGGCAACTAGACTGAATTGTTTCTAAATCAAATCAAAGTATTGAATAAAACTATGAAAATGCTAGATGTTGTGGACGTCCATCTTCCTCAGAGTTGAGTCTAGTCAGACCGGACTGAACACCCCTCAGTCGGACTTTATTCTGAGAAAACTGTGATGGAAACACAACGTTCCACTCACATCTGCACAGTAAACTTAACTCCGTTCTGTTGAAGTTGTTCCACTTTTTCCATCCGCTCTCTAAAACTGTAAAAACCATCTTCCTCGGAGCCTCGTTTAAATATGTGCTTTAAGTTTTTAAAATGCAGGAGAGCCTCTCGCTGTGAAATGGCCACGAGCAGAGAGAGAGAGAGGGAGAGAGGCAGAGAGAGAGAGGGGGAGAGAGAGAGAGAGGGAGAGAGAGAGAGGGAGAGAGAGGCAGAGAGAGAGAGGAAGAGAGAGAGAGAGAGAGAGAGAGAGAGAGAGAGAGAGGGAGAGAGGGAGCAGAACGTTCTCTCCTCTGTTGTCGGCAGAATGAAACACGTGAGGGACGACTGCACACGAGACCATGTGACGAAGAGAGAGAGAGAGAGGAAGGTTCCTCCGCTTCCTCCGCTGTGAAGTGGCAGATGAAATATTAATCTTCCTGAATTTATGATGGGAGACAGCAGGAGGGAGGGAGAGAAGGAGGAGGAGGAGGAGGAGGAGGAGGAGGAGGAGGAGGAGAGAGGGAGATATTAAACCAAGACATGAGGAGAGAGGTGGAGGTGATGGAGGAAGAGGAGGAAGACTGACAAAATCTCCATCTCATTTTCATCATTTTTGTCCTTTTTTCCCCGCTTCAATAACTCATTTTTATAAGATCAACGTTCTGTTTTACTGCGACTCCTCAAGCAAGATGTTTAAATATATTTTTTATTTATAGATGTTTTATCAGATCTCAGAGTCTCACTGCTGTAAAAGTCGGTGGTAAATGTTCTTTCAGTAAAAATGCTCAGAGGCTCCAAAGAGCAGCAACACCACAGATTTATCTATCGACCCAGACACAGGATGAAACCTGGAGACCAATCCAAAAACTATGATCTGTAATAAAGCATTTCTACTGGATAGTCCGTTTGTCCTCTCTGACCTGTTTTCTCCTATATGTAACTGAGCAGCCAAATGTGAATTTGATCCTGATTTTCTGAAAGTATAGCTTTAGTTTTGGTATTCCAGTGGTGAGGTCCATCACCATGAGACACAGTGCCAATAAGGTCAAAGGAGCTAGTTATACTCTACTACCGCTAGCTAGTTATGTCTTATACTGTTTTACACTTTGTGCTCTAGAACTATTTGTGCCTAACCAGCTCCTGGCTAGAAACCTGTATGTATGACATATGTTTTGTATTTATTTGATGCAAAACACATTGAAAAAGAAGAACATTTATTGCACATTTTCATCATCACAGTGTCGTAAAGACACTAGAAACGAGCAGGTTAGTTACCAGCAAAGAAGTCAGTATCAGATTTATCTGTGACATAACCTTTTCAAATATCAGACCAATCATGCTGATATTTATCGTGGACCCCTCGTCGATGGGTAAACAGGAAGTGCCTCGGTATGATGTGAATGGGGAGACGTCAGTGAGTTGTCATGACGACCGGTTCACCAGTTCAGCAGCTGTACACACACACGGATCTGACTCTGGATGTCCAGAGGAGGCTCCTCTGACATGGGTACCAGCACCAGGAGCTGCGGCTCCTCCTCCTCTGTGAACCCGACCACTGACTCCTCCAGGTCCAGGACTCACACTGAGGTTCGTTAACAGCCCGGAGTTGTAGCTGCTCGTTAGAGTCATTAACACACAAACAGCTACATCTGGGATCTGCTCTGCTGACCACTGAGCAGCTGTACGCAGGAGGCGGGAGGTAAAGCACCTTGCTCAAGGGCACCTTGATGGAGCTTAATGAAGGGAGGAGGAGGAGGAGGAGGAGGAGGAGGAGGAGGTGAAGGCTGCAGCAAACAGACCAATTCAATTACAGTCCAGTTAGAGCTTTTTACAGAGTGAATCACATCCTGGTTTGTGTTGATCTTTTTACCATCGACTCTCAAACTTGAACATGTTTGGATAAAAAAAACTGACACTCAAATCAACGTGCTCCTTCGCTTTGATGAAGAGGAGTTACACTGAGGCCTTAAAGAAAGATGTAGAGACCAGGGTGTAGTCACATGTAGGTACACAGAAACACTGAGGAGTATCTATTATTGATCAAGACATCAGGATGTCCTTCACTTAAAGACCCATATACAGTGTTCACCAAAAAGGGGCGGGGCATGTTGTCACCAACCAATGACAGGAAGCTCTGCAGGTCCAAACGTCTACAGATTGACGTGTACACAAGATGTTAAAGGGACTTAAACTTTTTAGGACCCAGTGGCATTCCATAGAGGAGGGACAGATGATGGGGGGGACAGACGGACGGACCACTTGTATATAACGTGACATTCTATGTCACTGGATGGTGTTTCTCCTGGATTATTCAGTCCCCACATAACCGATTTGTTTCATTTCTCAAAAAGCATTTCTCAAGTGAGTTATAATTCTGGAGGAGGATTTCTATCAAATCAGTAAAAAGTGTTCCAGAATAAAATCACCCCCCTACCTTTAACCCCCCCACACGGGCTGCAGGTGTTTGTTTCAACAGTTTGTTTGGACTCCATGTTGTTTTGCATGTGAACAGGAGTGTTGTGGAGCAGATGCCTCCCCCTGTTCCATCAATAGAAACAATAAATGTTAAAGATGTAAATGGTCCTGTTGGGCAGGTGCAGCCCCCAGCGGGGCGCTGCCCTCTTCCTCCTCCTCCTCCTCCTCCTCCTCCTCCTCCTCCTTCTCCTCCTCCTCCCACGCGCCCTGACTCCAGGTCACTGCTACAAGTCGAGTTCACCACAAATTGATTTGCTCCGTGTCCCAGGAACATTAATCAGCCATCCATCACGTGGCAAAGCTGAGGCTGACATCCAGCACACACACACACATACACACACACACACACACACACACACACACACACACACAAACAGAAAATAAGGAACATGTTTCTCAGGGGTCTGGGAGCCCTCCGCATGTAAACAAACAATAAACTTTATATTGTAAAAAATGCTGCAAGACTGAAACAAAGCCAGTCATTTTGTTTTCTACATTCAAGTAAAGACAATATTGTGTGTTTCCATCACAGTTTCACAAGTGCCTCATGAACACTTCCAACGATATGAGCCGTAATTCTACAAGAAGTCTCGACTTTGAGAAGGTGGACGCCCAAACGTTTAGCACTTCCACGGTTGCATTACATTAATCAGAATTAGAAGTTATATGAAGCTCAGTCTCCTCCTCTGTCCAAGCAACAATCTGGTCATGTGACCCCTGCATCACATCTGTCTCAATCACATGATAAACCTCTGTATAAAAAATCATTTTTTTGTGATATTTAGGAGATTTGGGGATAGAAGTTGATGTTTCCATCCTCATTTATATTGCATTATTTGGGTTTTGTCTCATTTCTAGGGGTGAAGGAAAATCTTCATCATCTGGTGCCTACATCACATTTACACTTGCCTTTACATTTACACTTGGTTTGTGATTACATGACAGAAATGTGCATGAGTTGTTTCCACGCTGCCACCGTCCTCTGTCTCCTCGGTCTGTTTAATCCACTCAGTGACTCGTGGCGCCTCCGCGAAGCCTCGTTACAGCTGTTAACGTAATGGAGTCATAATAACTAAACGAAGCGTGAAGCTAATGGCAATTGACACCCGATTCTCTCCTCTTAATCGAATTAATGCAATAAATTCCTCCTCAATAAACCGAGACGCAGGTTTCAAATCCCGACCGTTCAACCGAGAGGATGAAGAATCAACAGAATCAATCTCATGATTAACTGATTGATCTGATCATAAGACACCAGTCACAGGATTTACATGCATCTTCTACAGTTCTGCAGTGAAATGCCTCAGAATCTGATCAAACTGACTATTTATGAGCTGCTGGATGAACTGCAGTCACAGCGATTGATTTGGAAATCTGCCTGAGCATGTTCGGTTACTTTCATTTCTCAGGTATATTGATCAGATACCGATGCTGATCAGATTCGGCTGATTCCCAACTGAACGCTGACTCTGACTCCGATGAGCCGAATGTTCTGCTGCAGACGTTTTGTCAGTGTTTAATGTGTGAGCAGCAACAACACACGTCGATGACACATGAGGAGGAGAGGAACGAACAGACGACCAGAACAGGATCAGAATCCAGCTTTACGTTTGGTTTAAACGTCCTGCCCCGGCTGGTAATTTTGGAAGAACAACCAAAACAATTCTGGTGCAAAAAGAAGTCTCCCAGGAAAGTTTCTGTGGACAAACATTCCCACACACACACACACACACACACACACGCACACACACACACACACACAAACATCACCCCCATCAGCTGTCCACGTCTGGCTCAGAAACAATGACGTTCTTACCCTCAGCCCGGTGTTTTCCTCCCCTGAGCTGATTGAATTAGAGAGGGTGAGGGAGGGTGGGGGGGGTGAGGGGGTGAGGGGGTGGGTGAGGGGGGGTGAGGGGGTGAGGGGGGCGTTTGCCAGCAGGGGTGAGGCCAAACAAAAGCATTCCTGGTGCCATTCCACCGATGCCGATGTGGTCAGTGCGGCGGGCGGAGGCATCTGGGACGAGGGCGGAGACAAAGGGACAGACTGTCCCCCCCCCAGAGACAGGGGCTCATCTCCACCCTGGACACGCTTGTTACCCCCAAAGCCTTTCAGAGAAAAGAGGGAGAACCAGAAACCAGAGAGAGTCGGGATGAAGTGGACACAGGGCGGAATAACGAGGTCCAGGGTCTGTGGAACTTCAGGGAATATTCCAGCAACGGTCTGATCAATTATTCTCACGGATGGAGTGTTTTGTAATGTGGAAATGATCCGAGCTGACAGAAAATTATCACCAAACTCTGTGTGAAGGAAAGAGAAAGAGAAAAAAAAACAATATAACACAGTGGAAAGTTTTCACTTTTGGTTTCACAGCTCATTTTAAAAAAAAAGAAAACGTTCCAGTTTCCAGGAGCGGAAATAATGAAGTGCAAAGCCGCAGCAGCAGGAACGCGACACAATTAACGGGTGAAGGAAGTGGAACAGTGATTCATTCAGTCACTCTTTCATTCTCTCAACCTGCTGCTTCACGGGCCTAATCACACAACTAAGTCTCATTCTCAGAAAACTTCAAACATTCTGGTTTGGTCTCACGTTCCAAACTCTCACCACAGAGTCTGTTTTACCAGGATTTACAGATCCATCAGAGCTGATCTCAGACACAGAATAATTCTTAAATCTTAATTAGATTCTTGAATTTGGGGTGATTAATGGACACAGTACGAACATACATTCTAATCACTTATTTCAGTATAACTTTTAACAATGAAACTTAAAATTTAAGTAGAATTTGTGCTTTTAATCCACCACATAAAGAACTATCCATCTATATATCTTGAACTTTCATAGCACTTTATAGAACTTAAGCAACTTGACCAAAACCTGTATTACATTTAATATATTCTTTCTATAAATTGCAACAAATTTAATTACACCTTTTTTGTCATTTTGGTAAAAGTTCCAGGAAGTTCCTCATCCTGTGGGGATGGGAGGCAAGGCGATTCAAATTCCGACACCGACTCTAAATTTGCACAGCTCTGATTTCTGCTTCACAGCCTGCAGCAGAGTTTTGGGCTTCACACCTCACTGAAGAATTACCCAGCGCTTTAGGTTCGGAGTGTCTAAACAAGCTAAGTCTTGATTAGCAGAGGTCTCACGTCTATCTCCTGAGCAGCTCGGAAAGTCTAGCACAGACCAAATTTACAATTTGGAGGAGGAAGATCTGGAGGAGGAAGAGAGGCCAAACATTCCTGGAGGTCACGGGGAAAGGGAACGAGGGAGGAGATGAAAGTGGAGACGGAGAAGATTCGTGAGATGAGAGAAAATGAGCAGTTATTGCAGCGTGGGGATGAAACGGGTTGAAACAGGATGGGATTGAAGGGATGGGATGAGGAGGATGCAAGAAACTGTGATAAACGCACACTGTAGGGGGTGCGAGACACAACAGCTGGGCTTTTAGAGAGGAGACTACAATGGAGGAGGAGGAGGAGGAGGCAGGTGCTGCCTCCCTCTCCTCCCCCTCCCTCTCCTCCCCCTCCTCCCCCCTCCCTCCGTCCCAGTGGGTGCGGACCCAGGGTGAAGGCATGCGTGCCTGCAGTCGGCAGAAGTCTTTTCACTCTCTCAGCTGCCTCATCTGCATAACTGACTGGCTGCGTCTAATTTGGGCTCCGTCCCCTTTGAAGGCAGATGCGTGTAAACAATGTCTCCTTTCATCTGCGGCCGGATTAGAAGACGGCCCGTTTCTGGGTCATTAACCCCCGGAGGAGCCACACCGACCTGCACCCTCCATACGTGATCACCCCAAAACACACACAGCGTGTGTGGGAGTGTGTGTGGAAACATACAAATAAACAGGGATGCATGATGTCGATACCGCTAACTTCCTGCTTCTCAGAGAGTATCACTATATCTGTATCACTATCCTCTGGTCTCTTTAGTTGTCTGTGACAACAACCTGAACCTCTTTGATGTGCAGACAAAAGAAGACACAGATGACATTTGAACAATGAATCAATTACTCTTGAATGTAACTGATTGATAACCCCACCACCAGAGCCCTTGTTGGCTTGTTTATCTTGTCTTGAATCCTATTCCATAGACATGTAATGTGTAAAACTTGGGAAAGGCATCATGCCTGGAACATGTATGTGCTGTTTACTGTGGCGTGTGGACCTTGTTACTCTTTAAAAATGAATGATTTGTTCAGTGACCGGAGGAAGGAGAAGAACTGAGGCGATAAACGGTGAAGACGATGAAACACTGACGAGCCTCAACGTGGTGAACCAGCAGCTCAGAGGTTCACTGTGCATGTGTGGGCGCACACACACACACACACCCACACACACACACACACACACACACACACACACACACACACTCATATCCATCTCCCAGCATCACACTGTGACCCTATGTATCCCCCGCAGCGCTGCTCTACATATTTATAGGCAACACATGTAGGTGGGTTACTGATGTAGTATTCATGAGTACTGCTACTACACACATAGATAGATAGATAGATAGATAGATAGATAGATAGATAGATAGATAGATAGATAGATAGATAGATAGATAGATAGATAGATAGATAGATAGATAGATAGATAGATAGATAGATAGATAGATAGATAGATAGATAGATAGATAGATAGATAGATAGATAGATAGATAGACAGACAGACAGCTTTTTGTTATATACAGTAGGCGAGGTGTGTGTGTACGTGTGTGTGTGTGTGTGTGTGTGTGTGTGTGTGTGTGTGTGAGAGAGAGAGAGAGAGAGAGAGAGAGAGAGAGAAAGGTCAATCAGGGTTATGGGTGAGTGAAAGTGTGCATGTTTGGTGGGTGTGTGCTGGGGTCAGGGGCTCAAATACACACATACACCCACCCACCCACCCACACACACACACACACACACACACACACACACACACACACACACACACACACACACACCTCGCCAACAAACAGACATCTGCCTGAACTTTCTTTTTCTCTTTTCTGAGGTCATATGAGGCCTGAGGGGGCAACCCCCGAATTTGTGACTCTTTGTGTGAAAGACAACAGACAATTTACACCCACACACACACACACACACACACAATGCACACACACGTGCATACACAGCAGAAACACACACAGGAGTATCCCAAACCCCACAACACGCCTACACATGCGTGTCTGTGTGTGAGTGTGTGTGTGTGTGTGTGTGTGTGTGTGTGTGTGTGTGTGTGTGTGAGTGCTCCGTTGCCATAGGAGACAGATCAAAACTCTGATTGGCTGAGACGGGACTTATGCTAATGGCCCAGTCAGAGTGTGTTAGCGCAGGTTTGGTCTCGGCGGTGGGACTGGACCCAGAGACGAGCTCGCCTGACGAGGCGTTAAAGTCGGCTTAAAGAACACAAAGAGCACCTGCTCTCCTGGAGGAGCCACCCACCGCCCTGACCCCACCTCCACTCCACAGGAGGAGGAGGAGGAGGAGGAGGAGAAGCTCCTTTGATAAGATCATCCGTGTTCAGAGCAGAGAACAATCATTTCTTGCCTCTCGAGCAGCTCAGCATCCAGCAGTGGACAGGTAGTCACACCTTCCCCCCAGTAACGAGCTGTAAATGCAAATCAAAGAGTTCTCTGTCCACAAGTGAGAAGATGTGAGAAGAAGTGGCTGTGGGTGTTAATAGAAGCGCCATTTCTATTACAGATCTTTTTTCTACCAAATAAAAGCAAAATTTCTGAAAATTTCTCAGATAATTTGTCTCAACAATCTAGTCCTGCTGGACTCCATATTAAGGAAGTTCCATTTCCATCTGATAAAAGTCAGATGGATTCAGGAACAACAGTTGTCTTTCTTACAACAATATTTCTACAATTTGGAGAAAGCACAACTGATGTTTGTAAGTCTCCATTTGTAATTTCACGTACAAGCTCATTCTCCGCTTTGAGGAAGATGGACGTCTAATACATTTTGTGGTTTTATTAGATATTTTATTATGATTTAGAAACAATCCAGTCTACTCCTATGTCCATACTTACAGGACCATCTTGACTGAAGGGAACCAAAGGGTCTGGTGACGTCTAAATGGGATAAAGAAAATGTTTACGTCACACTTTCAAACTAACAATAGTTGTTTTTTTTTACATTTAGGTGCTTCGATCATTTTCCATTGTCTGTGTT
Organism: Karalla daura; assembly: GCA_029224185.1. NCBI lineage: Eukaryota > Metazoa > Chordata > Actinopteri > Chaetodontiformes > Leiognathidae > Karalla > Karalla daura. The sequence goes on from CM055199.1 coordinate 22,019,646, forward strand.
CCTAGAGGTCTGGAAGAAACAGAATTGCACCCAGACGTCCCTCTCTACAAACAGCAGCTCTCTCCTCCATCTTCACGTCTTTGCCTCCAACACAAATGAGGCCATTAAAACTCATGAATGATTCAGCTGACTGATAATTACCTTCCCACTCTGGATCCGTCCACCTGCAGATACGCCTGGCTCCTCGGGACGTATGAGATCTACAAAAGGACTTTCTGAACAATATGATGATGTCCCTCCCTCTAACCTCTAACTAACTAGCAGCTCTGGGTAAACATCACTCAGCGGGTTGTTGAGAGGTTCTCCCATAGATCTCCACACCGAGCAAACTTCTGGTTCCCCACAGGCCCCCAAAAAACTCTGCCCCCGGCCCTGGGCCGATCCTGGGCCAGTCCTGGGAAAACACAGAGAGAAACTCTGAGCTGCTCATTGAGACTGGAGGGGAAAGATCAGAGGGAGAAATATAGAATACTGAGTATCAATGCATCAATAATCCAGCAGCTGAAAGTTCACCCGCTCAGATAGATGAATCTGATTGGCTGGCAGATAGATAGATAGATAGATAGATAGATAGATAGATAGATAGATAGATAGATAGATAGATAGATAGATAGATAGATAGATAGATAGATAGATAGATAGATAGATAGATAGATAGATAGATAGATAGATAGATAGATAGATAGATAGATAGATAGATAGATAGATAGATAGATAGATAGATAGATAGATATTAATAACGTATAAAGAATGGATCAGTGGGTCACATCGTTGTCTCACAGTAAAAAGGTCCGAGGGTCCGAGGCCGAACTCGAGGGCTTTGTTTGTCTTGTTTTGTTTGTCTTATTATTAAGATGTTTGTGTCTTGCTGTTTGTATCGTTACGTATTTGTGTTGTTTTCTTTTCTCGTGTTGTTTGCGTTTGTCGTCCAAACACAACAGATCCAGACAGTTCTGAACAAAACGTTTGTGTGACTGTATTAACAGAGTGTGCAGAGTACTGCCTGTGTGTGTGTGCCTGTGTGTGTGTGTGTGTGTGTGTGTGTGTGTGTGTGTGTGTGTGTGTGTGTGTGTGTGTGTGTGTGCCCGGGCCCTCTCCGGGCCTGTGGGCTCTGCTTCCTGACTCCACTTTAGCTCCACATACATTATTAAGAGCTGCAGCTCGGAGAGCAGCGCGCTGCGTCCAATGAATAAATTGTGATGGCAAATAGGATGAGAGTGAGAACTGGGTCAGAACGACTCGCTACAACATGACTCAGCAATATCCCCCATCCACAGACCCCCCCGCCCCACCACACACACACACACACACACGCTCAGCCCGCCCTCACACACAAACACAGTCACTCCATTAAAACTTCTAAAGCCTCCATTTCCTGCTCTCAGATGCTCAGCGTGTAGCGGCCTCTCTCTGAGATCTGCTGCTCAGTGTTCCTGCTCTGCTCACACACACACACACACACACACACACACACACACACACACACACACACACACACACACACTCACACACACGTTGAATAACACCAGCTCCTCTCTCGCCTCGCTCTCTTTAAGCCTCCTCACCTAACCATCGTTGCAGACTTCCTAGTGACGTGCAGGTCAATACTTTTCATTACGAGTGTTTCTGTTCTGGGATCAGCTGTCTCAGGAAAACATTGGTACTTTCATGAAGTAATCTGGGTAAGTAAATTTGCCAGACACTAGAGAGTAACTAGTAACTAGTGTTTCTGGTATGATGTGGGAGCTTCCTGGCTTTTAAACCCAGTAGGAAGAGAGAAGTAGTAGTAGTAGTAGAGAGTATCGGATCAGAAGGAATCATGGAGCGTTGCAGCTTTAACTCTGATCTGAGCTGGATCCAGGAGGCGATCCAGGCCGCTCTGGGCGTCGCTCTCTCACATTATCTCAATGGTTTTGGTTGTGGTGAGTTGTCAGCGTGCACATTCTCCACTCCACATTCGCTTTCCGCGTCGCACGTCGTGAGATCCGTGTGGGTGAAAACCTCTGAACGGAGGATGGAGGTCTCTGTTCCCCCAGAGAACATCGCGTTCCCACATCCTCATTCACGGCTGCAGAGAGTGGAGAGGAGAGAAGGAGTCGCTGTTTTCTATTCTCCTAGAAATGAGCAGCGACACCTCTGTGAAACCTCGGAGGTCAAGAGAGGAGATTTCGTTCAGCTCTCCTGCTCTCTCTCAGAAACGTATTACACTGAGACTGAAAACCGTCACGTCTGACTGCAGGACACCAACTCATCTAGAGCTACAACACCTCATCAATTGGTAATTAACCAATTAAATAACCAGGACCTATTGATTTGAGCTTTTGGGCAAATGTTTCTTAAGAAATAAAGTCCAAATTCTTTGGATCTCACACTTGCATCATGGTTCTGATTCACCCTTTTTTGCAGCCATTTCAGTATCTGACGTTCATATATAAATGAGGATGTGATGTTAATCTAGTTCACAAAGCTGAGGTAAGAGTCGACTTGTGTCGGAGGATCGAGTTGCGCTAAAGTTTTGTTGTTGTGTCAGAGAGTGACACTTCAGCTGCAGATGAAGCTGAAACAGTTTAAAGACCTAAACAGTTTTTAAAAGAGACTTAAAAGAGACGAAGAGCACAAGAGTTGCAGCTGAGATCTGACAAGTTTAAAAAGATGTTTTCACACTGTCGGAATCTCAGCAGGGGGAATGTGTGTGTGTGTGTGTCTGTGCAGGAATGTGTAGGAATAATGTGTGTGTGTGTGTGTATGTGTTCACAATAAGCAGACATGGCTGAGAGGCCCTGGCTTTGCATAGCAGCCTTTTGTTGGACTCTAATAAAGCCTGAGATCTGGGACGTGGGGGAGGCAGCAGAATGAGGGGGGAGGAGGTGGGGGGAGGATGAGGAGGAGGGGGGGGGGGGTTGGGGGGGGGGCATGGAGCAGAGTGAAAGCGGAGCTGAGTGTGAACCGCTTTAATTGCTTTTCCTGGCTGAGTGGGAGGAACTGATTGACTTATGAGACAGAGAGGACAAACCTGCGGCGAGTGTGTGTGTGTGTGTGTGTGTGTGTGTGTGTGTGTGTGTGTATGTCTGTGTGTTTGTAACCTGTGAGCGCTTGTACCCATGCGTGTGTGTGTATCAGGATGCAAATTTGTTTTTATTTGCGCTACATGTCACACACCAACACACACTGTTCACCTGTGTGTTTGCATGTACGTACTGTTACTGTGTGTAGGAGGCAGCGTGTGTGTGTGTGTGTGTGTGTGTGTTTGGGTTTGTGTGTCTCATGAGTTGTTTGTGTAGGAGGCCTCAAACAAGCATGTGTGTGTGTGTTTGTACATGACATTGATTGGCACTGACAGTGATTTTGTGTATTTAATAATGTGTGTGTCACGTGGGATTAGTGTGTATATGTACTGTATAATGTGTGTGTGTGTGTGTGAGTGTGTGTATGTTTGAAATCTGTCTGTGTGTACATGCAAATGTTTGTTGTGGGATGTGTGTATGTTTTTGCACCACATGATCATATGTACACCATACCAGTGTGTTTACATTTAGTCATTTAGCAGATGTTTCCATATATCCGCTTGTCCAGACTGTGTGTGTGTGTGTGTGTGTGTGTGTGTGTGTGTGTGTGTTTGCATTTGTGTAGGATGTGTGTTTACGTGCTATGGTGAACGGCCGAGTGATGTTGTGAGTAGTGACTGTGTAACCTAGGTGTGTGTGCGTGAATCTTTGTGTCTGTGTGTGTGTGTGTGTGTGTGTGTGTTGCATGTTTTAGGATGTTTCATCATTTTGGTGTGTGCTTCATCTGTTTGTATCATTTTTGTTTATGCATGAGGTGTGTGTGTGTGTGTATATGTGTGTGTGTGCAGGAGCTCCTTGTCAGAAGCATCTGTTGAGACACGGGGCAGATGGAGTGTGTGTCTGGAGTGTGTGTGAAGGCACGAGCTCCATTCTTCCTCCTCCTCCTCCTCCTCCTCCGGGGGCCGACAGATGTGTCACTTTCACAAAGGGAGGAGTGGGTGAGGAGGGGGGAGGCAGAGTGACTGTCTGACCTCTGACCTCAGCTGGGGACATGCACGCTTCAAATGTGGGCGGGGCCTAAGATGGACACAGCCAATCAGAGCGGCCGCAGGTGCAGCGCAGGTCAAAGTGTGGATTAAAGTCATGAAACAAACATGAGGAGGAAGATCTGATCTCATTATTGAGTCATTCATTCATTCATTCATTCATTCATTCATTCAGAGACTAAATGAAGTTGTGTTTTCTATTCACTCCCACTCTATTTAAAGTGTAAGGAGATTTTATGACTATATGATGTAGAAATATTTTAGAGAACTTCCTAAGTGATAATCTAGAGACCTGAAATACATTTAAACTGTGTGAGGAGAAAATATTGTCTATTCTTTTGCATTCACTGTGTTACTAGGTAAAAGTTGGAACTGTGATGTCATCAGTCAGCGCAGTATCAGAGTCACGTGGTTTGAAAGTTTCTGATCTACTTGTCGATTACTTTCTTGATTAATCGATCGGTTAAAAAGAAGGAAAAACTGAGAGAACTGCTGAAGTATTTAATTGATTATTTAAATAACTGTTGATCTGTCAGTTAATAGTCAACTAATCAATGAGTCGTTTCAGCACTAAAACAAACAAACTGAGGAAGTTTCTGCTCCCTTTACAGCAGCAGCAGCGTCTCTCCACCATACATCAAACATTTCTCATTATTTCTGAATAATTATCATTGGATTCACGACGTCTCTTCTCTAATGAATCCGTCGATATTCCTGCAGGGAGCAAAAAAAAAACGAGTCATTAGATCTTCGCCAATAAAACGCATCAGTAATTGTTCAGTTTCGGTTTTAAGACTAAACCAGCGTTTTTCACCTCGAGCAGAAAAAAGAAATCAACTTCAAACCACAGATCAGAGTCCCGCCTCCCGGGGAACCTAAAGTCTTTGTTTACCTGGTTTTTGTTGTTGTAATTGTTGTTGTTTTCGCTGATGTGAATCATCTCCGACACATGAACGTTCTCACCAGGTTCTGTCGATGGCAATCAGGCTCCGGCTCCCAGTCTGCTCGTTCAGGAGCAGCACAATATTAGCATCGCAGGGCGGGAGATTATGTTTCAGGTTTATTAGGTTTTACATTTCGCTTCTTATTATCTTCCCAGGTCTCGCTCGTCCAATCTCCCGGATCGTCTGCCGCCGCGGTCCCGGGAATCTTCCTTCGGGGATCAATAAAGCGTAATCGCATCTCGTCCCGTCTTCCTCTATCCCACACGCGGCTCTCCGGATGCTTGTTAGCGGAACTGTTTTGCATTTTCCTGTCAGCAAACACACACAATTACATACAGGCTTGTTACTGTGACAGGCAGAGACTTTACAGATGTTTACTGTATGCTTCACGGAGTCCTCTGTGAAGTGTGTGTGAGTGTGTGTGTGTGTGTGTGTGTGTGTGTGTGTGTGTGTGTGTGTGTGTGTGTGACCGTACAAGTGGAACAGAAATATTCAGCTCATTTGCTACAAGTGCCGATGCCTCACACAGACGAGCGATGCACCAGAAATAAGAGTCCCGCGCTCAATGTCTCGTTTAAGTAGAAGTAGGAGAGCGTTTTCAGCGAAATCTACAGAAAATATCAAAGGGAAAAGTTTCCGCTGTAGCGTAGAACGGTTACTCCTCATCTGATGTTCTGGGCCAGATCTGCAGCCGAAACGACTTGTCATTTATGTAAAATGTTTCATTAAAAAAAAGAAAACCCTGAACGGTCTTAGTTGTGGTCTCTGTTGAACACCAGAGAGAGAGAGAGAGAGAGAGAGAGAGAGAGAGAGAGAGAGAGAGAGAGAGAAAGAAAGTTTTAACTCAACATTTTTTTAGCAGAAAACAGTGGAACCGCAGCACAAAGGCTTTGTTGCTTATATAACAGAAAGTTTCTCATTCCTCAAACATTTCATCCCAAACTGTTTCCCGATGAACTCAGATTTGAACAAGATGGCAGATATTCACCACGTTCTCCAACATGCTGAAAAGAAAACAAAACTTATTTTCCTTTTTTCTTTATTTCCTTACGTTTAGGCTCCATTCGGTTGAAATCTGATTCTATGATACAAAAACCAAACACGCCTCAGACATGAGGCCTCGCTGCCAGAGTCAGATACAGCGCCCCCTGTGGCTAATTTCAGCACACACGCACGATAATGAACTGCGTGAAGCACAGAAGGTTAAACTGGTTTTATTCCACCTGAGGTTCAAATCCCAGTCAAACCAGAAGCAGCCCAGTGAGGTGAATGTGTCCTCCATACAACACAAGCAGCTCTGGCACACGTAGGGGAGGATGAGCTGCGTGTGTGCGTGTGTGTGTGTGTGTGTGACTCATCCTGAGGACATCTGTTTGTCAGTGGGGGGGGGCGACCTGCGTGTGTGTGGGTGCATGTGTGTGTGTGAGCTCACGTGTATCCGTGTAGTCTAATTATATGTGCGGATGTGTGTGTGTGTGACATTCTGCATGCAAGGCTCTCTCTCTCTCTCTCACTGTGCATGTGTGTGTGTGTGAATGTGTGTGTGTGTGTGTGTGTGTGTGTGTGTGTGTGTGTGTGTGTGTGTGTCCTGCTGTGCTCACTGTAACCTCTGTTTACCATAAACACAGCAGACAGATGCTGAGCCTCCGACTGTTGTGGATCGCTCTGTTTAACTTCTCTGAGCGGAGGCACAATGAGACACAGAGGACGTGTGTGTGTGTGTGTGTGTGTGTGTGTGTGTGTGTGTGTGTGTGTGTGTGTGTGTGTGTGTGTGTGTGTGTGTGTGTGTGTGTGTGTGTGTGTGCGCTGCCCTTGTGGAAGCTAGCCTTTGCTAGCTTCAGGTTCTGGCTGCTGTTATCCACACAGAGCAGCTCCTCCTAACTCCTCCTAACAGCTTCATGCAGACTGAACTCTGTGAGTCCAGAGGTTTTGCAGAGAAACTTCACCTCATCCTCACGTTAAAGTGGAGGTGAGAGGAGCTAAGTTGAGGTTTAAGATGATTTAGATTTATACATACTCTCTATATATTCATATATAGAGAGTACAGGCACTTTGACACCAGACCAATCTGTGGCAGTTGTGAGTTTGCTCCTGCAGAGCTGCGTAGCTCTCAGGACCATAGCTGTGCCAGCTTTAATCTGTTTACCGTTCCCTCGTCACACTCGGGTCTGGACTCATGGAATACCCATGATCCTCGGAGGCGTTTTGCTCCTCAGCTTCCTCCCGACGTGAGCGTGCGTCTCGCTGTTCATTCATGCTGACAGGAAGTGGAGGAGGACACGGTCCTCTCCGGTCTCCGACAACCTGCTCTGATGTGCAGTGTAATCACAGAGCTGCTCAGGTAATTATCATGCAAACAGCCGGCAGACACACACACATACACACACACGCACACACACACACACTGAACATATTTTCCTTCCATTCCCCTCTGACGACTGTGTCCTCAAACGTCTTCCTTCTTTTATCTCTCTCATTTTCCTCCTCCTCGTAATGAGGCAGCTGCTGAGGTGATTGTGTCATGTCTGAAAGGTGCCCAGAGTGTGTGTGTGTGTGTGTGTGTGTGTGTGTGTGTGTGTGTGTGTGTGTGTGTGTGTGTGTGTGGTTAGGAGTCTGTTTGAGTATCTGTCTGTGTGTGTGAGAGAGAGAGGGAGAGAGACAGAGGGAGAGAGTGCGTGTGCATAACCCAGGTGGAAACACATTGCAGTCAGGTCACATGGTGAGTCAACATGAGATAAGACGAAGGCCTCAGAGAGAGAGAGAGAGGGAGAGGGAGAGAGAGAGGGAGAGTGTTGCTGTGTGTGTGTGTGTGTCGTCACCTTGTCACACAGGAAAACACACACACGTATTCTCTCTCACCCTGAGATGCTCTCAGCCAGACAGCCCATATAAACACACTGTGACACACACATAGTGACACGCTACTACATACATAGACAAACAGACTGTCTCTCACACACTCACGCACACACACACACACACACACTCACTCTCTCTGACACACACCGGAACTCACACGCAGGGGACACAGGTGCAGACACACACACACACACACACACACACACACTCACACCTTTAAGAATAAATAAACAAAGATTGACTTTCACACTGTGACTCTGTCATGACTGGACCTCACACACACATACACACGCGCGCACACACACACACACACAGACGCACACAGTTCTTGAGTCAAGTCATTTCGTTCATGAAAATAAAGGTCAACTAAAGTTCAAACTGCAACAAATGATTGTGTTGTCAATTAATCAGTGATTGATTGATTAAGAAGATGAGGTCATAGAACTTCTAAAGGCAGACATTAACAGACCGTTATCAGCAGCTCTGAGGATGAAACCCTGATGAATCCTGATGCCAGCGTGTTGAGAGAAACCTGATCAAAAAAATTAAAAATCCTTCACCATCATTAAACTCGACCTCGGAGCCTCTGAAAACTCGTCCGGCTGAAAGAAAGAATAAATAAACTAAAGCGAAGCAGACGGGAGGATAGTTTGTTGTTTGTTTGTGCGCAGGACAAACTCAATTTCTTTGTGGCGACTTGGTGCGGAGCCACATCCTCCGATAACCTCCGCTCCTTAACTCAATCACCATCAGCTGTTCTCCAAAGGGTTCTGTAATAGAGCACACACGCTTCCCTCCTCCAGCACTCAATTACACACACACACACACACACACACACACACACACACACACACACACACGCACACACATGCTGCTGCATCACCTGCAGCTGCAGCCTCAGACCTGGAGATGCTCTGGAGATTTTCAAGGGTTTTATGTTTCAAAAAGGAAACTATCGCTGATAATGTTGATTTTAACCACATTCTGATCCTCGGCTGTAAAAACTGCAGCTCGAGGTGAATTTCAAACTGGAATTAAAACATCATGAGGTCGAATTAAAAGTTCAACAGTTTGTAGATGTTTGGCTTGAGGCCCGATGCTGGCTCACGGTCTCATATCTGATTTCTCCTCTCTGTGTTTTTGTGGCTGTGACCTGAAGCTTCTGCTGCAGTCTGCTCTCTGGAGCTGTGTTCACACTGCAGGATAGCGTGACCCTGACCTGACCTTTCTGCTCCTTTCTGCTCGTCGTGTCTGATGATGTCATCACGGTCTGAGCAGCACCAATCAGACCCGGGACGCTGCATCAGACACACGTCTCATCCTCTTCACTGTGACCTCCACCTGCACGCTCACATCTCAGCTCACGCTGCAGGTTCCTGTTCCACCTATGAACAGCAAACAGGTCGACCAATCAGATCTCAGATCAGTCGATCCACAGAGCCACGTCAGGTGCCAGCCACAAAATCTGTGCTCTGTTTGTTCTCCATCTTCCTCTTCTTCTTCTTCTTCAGCCTCCAGGTTTAGAGCTGTTGTTGCTTCAGGACTGGTCGTCTGTGAGCTACAGTGCAGGTTTCATCAGGTATCACAGTCCCTCTGAGACACCTGATGACTGTCCACACACATAAAACCAGACTCATTATCACCATCTAATGCTCATCTACACTCATCTAAAACAGATAGCACTTCAACAAGTCATTCAAGCTCCACTCATAAAGTTGATGGTATCTGATGCTACTTTTTGCATCGACCCTTCTGAAACTTGTTTGATGTGTTTTGATGAAACATGAGCACTTCTATTGGATACTGCCAGATGTTTTGCCAGATAGTGCCAGATGTTTTGCTTTAGCTTCCTTCTTAGACAGTTTTCCTGTTTGTGGTGTAAATATGAAGACTGTGGGAAGAGGCTCTGACTCCAAACGTACGTTTTCAACAATCTTCAGTTTGAACTGGAACTTGAATCCCATTCTGACACTTACCTCTGTAAGGTAAAAGACAAATTGTGCATTTTGAGCCTCTAATGATTTAAATGGTTTAACTATTCTCTTCTCATCACCTTGTATCAGAAGTTTGCAATTATCAAAAATCATCTATGAGATGTTATGAGATTGTTGCTTTAGCTTCCTGGTAAGATGTTTTACATGTTTGTCATGTAAATGAGAAGCTGAGGGAGGAAGTTCTGATTAGAACTAGATGAGATGAGAATCATTCCAGGGGAAGGTCTCCTCATCACATGCACAAAGCAGCTCACCTGCGGATAATCTGCAGGAAACACTGTTAAACTCAGTGATGATCCTCAGGCTCCATGAAGCCTCAGATCCCTCGGCTCAGACTGTTTTTGTAGAGTCAAATAAATAAATAAATAAAACGATGGCGCATGTGAGCCGCGGCACAGGAGCTCAGCAACAAATCCAATTTCCTGAAATTTCCCCTAATTGGGTAATAAAAGCAGCATTTCTGGCCGTGCAGGGAAATCCCCAGTTTAAACCTCTGTGTCTTTATTTTCTCTCTGCTGGCGGCAGCAGGAAGTTGAGGCGCTCCGCTCGGGATCAGAGCTTCTCCGGTTTGATGGAAATGAACAAAGCTGCTGCTCGGGATCCGAGTCGGGCCGAGCTTCCAGGAGCGAGTCTGAGCAGAGCGATCTCTCAAATCTGCTCCTCTAACAAGTTGTTTTACTGCCATCGTGTCTAATCCTGCTGCGTTTCATCTCGCCGCCTTTCATGTGTTTGCTTTATGATTTATTACGTCTCCCTTTAATGTATGTTCCCGGGACGAGCCGCTTTATTCCGGGTCCGTCTCGTCTGATTCCGAGCGATGTTTACCCGGTGTCGCCATCAATAATTAGCGCCTGATTTTGCGTTTTAATGATTCGTTGCTGGGTTGCAGAATTGAAAACAGAACTCAGGGGCTCGAACAAAACGCCTGAGAAAGGTTTTCCTCTAAGAGCAGAAAACTGGACAGCTGGAGACGGGAACTGGACGCTTCCTGGTCCGTCTGGGATGAATTTAGCAGAGACTGGTTCAACTCATCTCAGAGGGAGCTGTCAATCTTTTAACAGGGACGAGGAGACAAAGTTCAGTCTGAACTGGGAAGTTTATCTTCATCTGAAAACAGAAGATGCCCAAACCTGCCCCTGCTCACATACTGTGGGGCAGCAGTTTGCTGTGACATATAAAAACTCAAATACACATAAATAACATATATACAAGATATCAAAAGTGCATTATTTCAAAAGCTAGAGCTGCTATAAAGAATTGAAGATCATCCCCATATTGAGTGGATTGAATTGACCTAGAACTCTGTCTAAACTGTGTTGTAAATTTATTCTAATACTGTAGTTAAGGGGAGCTGAAGTGAAAAACCTCCATTCAGGTTAAAAACCTGAAGATGAGCATGAAAACGGGGCAGATCTGTGCAGGAACATCCTGTCACATTCCCACAGCTAAAAACAGGGATGAAAACAGCATCTGAGGGATTTCTGATGAAACCAGTGTCCCATAGCTTCCCTATGAGGAGAAACCCTCCATTCAACTATCCCAGGTCCCATTCAACCCAACCAGAAGTTCCTGGACCTGCTATGAAACAGTTCCAGAACTAGTTCCTGGAGGTTCAACAGCTTCTATGCAAACACCAGAAAACTAATAAAGAGCTTCTCAAGGATCACAGTCTGCTTGCTTTAGATGCTTCCTGCTCCAGCACACAAGACTGAAAGGATGCAGGAGAACAGTGCTGGTCTAGTCTAGTCTAGTTCTGGACTGACACTGAGAACTGAGAACCTCACCCTTTAACTAAAAACAAATCTGTCCTCATCTGACCAGTTCTAATTGTTGGCCTCTTCCGAGGAACTTTTGTTTTGTGAATGAGTGTGAATGAGTACTGACTGTTGCACGAGGCCAGACGACTTCTGATCCTCCTGTTTGGAGAAGAAGAAGAAGAAGAAGAAGAAGAAGAAGGAGAGGAGACAGAGGAATCAGTCTGCAGGTCTGCAGGATGTTCGTCTGTGGCATCGACTCGTGTCATTGAACGCTCGCCTCTCGGAGGGCCGCCACAAAGCTTTTTTTTGTTTCACGCTCTGAGAACAAGGATAAACACTCCATTCAGCCTCTCTTGGTCTCATTTCAAACAGCCAGTTAATGATGTGCTCTGTGCCGGGCTGCATAATGAGGCGGCCTGTGCCCGGGCCCGGGCAGGTTCCTCTGATTCCTGCGTACACTCCGGGGAGGGCAGGTCGCGACGCGGCCCGGCCGCCCCGACGGGCGCATTAACGCGGATCATTCATCCAGGTTTAATTCGCCGACTGATTGTTTCTCATGTGTGGGATTAGTCTGTCAGAGCCGCCGGCAGCTCATCAGCAGCCCAGAGCAGACGGGATGACAGCAAACACATCACAGAGAGAGAGAGAGGGAGAGAGAGAGAGAGAGGGAGGGAGAAAGGTTTCTATTCTGAAGGCGTCTGTGGATGTTTCTGGGCCTGTCTGTCAGCGCGTCGACTCGGCAGATCTGGAGAATCCTCCCGAGTCATGTTTGTACACAACACGTCACCTCGGAGTCCGCCGAGGAGGCTTTCATCCACACTCCGACTTTGAATCTTTCTATTTTCCTCCCCCCGTCGCGCTGTAATGTGTTCGCTCTCATGCTCACTGCGGGGAATCTCCCTCCCCGGAGAAAATTAACCCGCAGGCGGCGAGAGAAAAAACACATTCACAGAGGATCAAAATAACTTCTGTCGGCGAAGATCGAAGGGAATCTGGAGTCGGGAAAAGTTGGTTTCATTGAATATTTGTGAGTCAATCGACTCTCAAACCTAAAAAAAAGGAACAAATAAAAGGAAGAAAAGAGTCGAGATGTTTGTAGATATCAATAATTATTTATGAAAGTGCTGCTTTAGCTTCCTGATAAGACGGTTTTCATGTCTGTAATGTAAATGTGAAGCTGGCACAGAGTGTGGGAAGGAGTGCCAACATCAAACCCCGTATGGAATAAATAAACGATAAAGAATGAAGGGGAAAGTTTTAAAGGCTCCACATGATGTTTTCCTCATTCCACAGCGTTATCACCCAGTTTCAACCCTCCTCCGTGCCTACTTTTAAATCCTACCTCTAATGAATACCTATCTATGTACCTTAGATCTATCAATCTGTGTTTAATCTTGTGTTGTTTGTGTAATTTTAGACCAAAAACAATCATTTCTTTCCCTCTGACTGATCCTCCAGTTATTTGTGCAGACGCCTCTTTAACACGGGCTCGTCGTTCTCTAAGCAAAGACAGAAACTGTGCAGAACAGTTCAAGTTACCAACCAGGGCATTAATGGGAAGCTGAGTCCTGACTCAGACTCTTTTGTGCAGGCTCGGACTCTAACGAGCTCGGGCAGGTGAGTCCTGCAGGTCAACCGCTCGGCGCTGTTTGGCTCGGATGCGTTTCCATCGAGTCCACTGCGTCCTGGCTGATCGGAGTAACGGCCGACGAGAGGAGAGCGTTTCATCTCCGGGGTTACACGCCGTCCGCGGGTGTCACGGGGAAGTTTGAGCGGAGGAAGTTTAGCGGAGGATAAAAGCGGAGGAGCCTCGGCGCTCCGGCCCCCGGTCGCCCCCGGCTTTGATCAGCAGCAAAATCGCTTTAATCAGCGAGAACAAAGGCTGCACGGCGACAGGCGGCGGGCTAATCACCGCTGACACGCCGCTCCGAGCCGACAGGACGGCACCCAGCGCCTCGTCCCGGAGACGCTAACCAGCCGCTGATTTACACCGCAGAAACATCACGGACACACGTGCAGATCTCTGCTGCCAAATCACACAGCAGGCGAGAGGCTGAAGACATGAACTCTGCAGCGTCCAGACGTTTCCCAGCCGTAAAAATCAGTGAAGCCGTGGAGGATTTTACAGGGCCGACTCTGAGGAGATACACGGAGAAGGCTGAACAGCTGGAGCTGGACGGGAGGCTCCGGGAGGAGAGGCAGAGGTGCAGCTGTGCAGTGGAACACGTCAAGTTCACCGTTTCTTCCACTGTTTGACATCTGTGATTTACACGACCCAGAGACTGTGGAAACGGAAACACGTGTTTAATAGAAACGTAACCGAACCGAGGCTTCGAGAGAAGCTTCAGCTGTTCCTCATCCACACGCATGCAGGAGCCACTCGATGAAACGCACCAGCTACCGTAGAGCTGGAAGCTAACGCGGAGGGAGACAGACAGCATGAAGAACATCTGGAGGTGTATACTTTGGAGAACCTCCAGGTCCAGGAGCTTGTTGGAAGGTTGGTTGAGACAAAGGGGATGTGGTTGAAGTGATTAATACCTCAGTGGTTGAATATATATTTATCCCTGTTTTTACATAGAATCTATGGAACACTGGTTTCATAAGAAATGTCTCAGATGCTATTTTACGTTCCTATTTTTAGGAATGGAAAAGTTGGCCAGTCACATGACTTTACATGCCTGTCCTCAGTAGCTCCTCAGCTTGTTTTCCTTCATTAACTGGTCGTAACTGGAGCTCTGTTTCAGCTATGGAGAGATGCGACCACATCCAGCCTGATGTATCAGAGGAGGAACCAGAGACTGAGGAAGAACCTGAAGAAGAACCAGAGTCTGAGGAAGAACCTGAGGAGGAACCAGAGCCTGAGGAAGAACCTGAGGAGGAACCAGAGACTAAGGAAGAACCTGAGGAGGAACTAGAAACTGAGGAAGAACCTGAGGAGGAACCACATCCTGAGGAAGAACCTGAGGAGGAACCAGAGACTAAGGAAGAACCTGAGGAGGAACTAGAAACTGAGGAAGAACCTGAGGAGGAACCACATCCTGAGGAAGAACCTGAGGAGGAACCAGGGACCAAGGAAGAACCTGAGGAGGAACTAGAAACTGAGGAAGAACCTGAGGAGGAACCAGGGACTAAGGAAGAACCAGAGGAGGAACCAGGGACTAAGGAAGAACCAGAGGAGGAACCAGGAGCAGAGACACTGACACTTCACCAGAAACTGACAACCAAACCTCTGCAGACTTTAAATCTGGCTGTGAACAGTGTATGTGTATGTGTGGTGACTCAGGGGTAAGACAAGATGGTGGAGGCCTGATTTTATGAACTATAAGAGGATGGAGGAGATGAACCGTCTTCCTCCTCCACTCCAAGTTCAGACCAAACTTTTTATTTATTTATTTATTTATTTATTGCTCCAGTTTTTCCACCGGAGACGCTCGTCTCCATTAAAGCGATCATCCCTCTGAGACGCTGATGTGGGAATCGAACAGGACAGGCCACAGTCCACGCTCTGTCACTGCCTGATCCGTGTGTGTGTGTGTGTGTGTGTGTGTGTGTGTGTGTGTGTGTGTGGGTGGGTGTGTGTCACTGGGGAGAACAGGCATGAAGTGAGGCGGCGTTCACCATGTCAGACAGGAGCCTGGGTGGAGAAGACGTGTATGTGTGTGTGTGTGTGTGTATGTGTGTGTGTGTGTGTGTGTGTGTGTGTGTGAGCTGTCAGGACTGATCCACATCACACATATAGATACGTACATACACTCACATGTGCACACAATTAAAGTAAAAAGCACACATCCAACACATGCTGCAGAGACAGATGCACAGACAGTCATAAAACACACACATTCTCAGACGGAGACTCACTGCCATGTCACATTCACAGACTGGCTCACAAACATCATGAAAACACACTCATCCTCCAGCCACACACACACACAAACACACACACACATACACACACACACACACAGTCTGTGAGACCACACGTGCAAAAACATACACACACACACAAACACACCCTGCCCGCTGAGTTATAACACACATGAGGCCTGACAGTCTGCTCTCCACACACACGCACACACACACACACACACACACACACACACACACACACACACACTCACACACACACACACACACTGGGAACATGAGTCAGCTTCTCATTGTGGATCTGTCTCAAATGAAACACGGCTTCAGTGTCGTTGTGTGTTTCAGTCTCAAAGACGTTTCACAGGCTCGAGAATCTCATTGTTGCTGCTCCTCATAAATAAATGAAATATTCAAGAAAAACTAGAAAATTTTAATTTTGAGAGTGATACAGTGCCGCACTGTGAGAGGATGTGAAAAACTACTACTTTTACTACAATTACCTCAAACACTACTACTACCACTACTACTGCTCATACGATTAGTAGGAATAACATCAGTTTTTCACAAATAACGTCAAGTTTACTATGGTGGTCAGCACCATCCTGTTCAAGTGGTTATAGGGAAGTTTTTCACAGTTTTTCACGTTGAAAGTCGTGAAAATGAATATTTTGAAGAGAAAAGTAAATAGAGAAAATCAGATGTTGCCTATAGTTATGGTGCCATTAGCAGTCAATGTATGGAAGAAGAAAGGGAGGAAATGATCAATAAGGAAAGTGGTATTTGTTTGTTTTGTTTTTGCAGCTCTATCAGCTGTAATGAGAACACATGATTACATTTAGAGGTAAATATGGTGGAGACCAACCATGGAGTCCTACAGTGACAGTCTGTTATGAAGTGATAAACTTCCCAAGAGTGATCAATGAAGCGACAATATGCTCATTTTAAATGTAGGTTAGCTGAAAAAAGTAGCAATGACTGAAGGTCTGAATACGGTTTGTACTTGGTGTTATTTCTCCTACATGTGTGAACAAGGCTGAGTTCATTCTGTAATGATGTTTGGAGTCACAGAGTCTGTGTTTCCACCGTGTCTGTGTCACTCTGCAGCGCAGTAATCACGCAGATCTGTCGTTTCATTTCACTCTCCTCGTTCAGCCACACATTGTCCTCGTGTCGGCCAATTCCCGGTAATTACTGGTGTGTGTGTCGCTGTCGCCGTCAGCAGGAGGACGCCACGTTCACCACGTCAATCACGCAGAGAGAAAAACGCTGATCATCGCTGTGAGAAAGCAGACGACTTCAGGTGGAGCCAGGACAGGGTGGGTCACCTGACCGCTCCATACCTGGATACTCATCCTGGCCAGGGAAGTTTAGACTGGATTAGGATGAGCACATCTGATAAAAATAGGAACCACGTGCACACACACACACACACACACAAACACACACTTTCCCTCTGTCTCTGACACACTCCTCCATCGGGCTGTGAAGGCGTGTTTATGAATGATGGATTGCCCAGTGGAGGGAGGAGAGGAAACGCTGAATATTCATAGCGCCTTCTGAAGCCGGCTGCATCAGACAGGAGTCGTATGGTGAAGGTCAGAGGAACGCTGACTCATGTTAAAAATGACCATCCTCGCCCCCACACACCCCCCCCCCCCATCCCCCACCACCCGCCACACACACACACACACACACACACACACACACACACACACACACACACACACACACACACACAGCTCCCCGACCATCTCTACGCCTGTCAGCTCAGTGTGCGACACATCCCATCTGCAGCCAGACAGCAGCAAGGAGGCGCACACATACAGAACACACACACACACACACACATACACACACACACACACACACACACACACACACAAAGGGAGTTCATTACAAGGCTGCATCCACGTGTAAATCCACACTGTAAAAATGAAAAGCTCAAAATTTTAAGCCAACCTTTGTAAAACTGAGAGCTGAATTCTGAGACACAAGTTGAAATAAAATAATCATTTATGATGATAATTTATTTTATCTAAAGAGCAATTTACATTTGAGGCAAAATCTCAGAGTTCCAAACACTCTAATGCCAAGTGCACGTTGCACAATTTCAGCCTGATTTTGGCACCATTGAGAGTCGTAGCGAGTCGTAGAGAGTCGTAGGGAGTCGTAGGGAATATTAGAGAGTCATAGGGAGTCGTAGGTAGTCGTAGGGAGTCATAGGGAGTCGTAGGATGGTTATGAAGGAAACAGTCTATAACTGTGCAGGTGTAAAAACATCACTTGTCACATTTTGTCGGCCTTCAGGGAACAGCTGAAAAGGAGCTCCAGAGTGTTCCAGTGTGCAAAGATTTGGAAACGTCTTTGTTTCCGTAGAGACGGTCTAAATGGGACGTTTGGAGTCCATGGAGACAAGAGAACACAGCATCCCGTCTCCATGGAGACGGGTTGAACGCAACATTCTGTCTCCATGGATACAGAGGAAGTCAGAAGTCAGAACTGCATATTTGCATATCTCCATATTTAGTAAACAGCTCGTTGTCACAGCGCCAGCTACTGGCCCGGAGGCTATACTGCAGGAGGTCTGACGTTTCCTTCAGTCTCATAAAGTGTTGAAAACAACGAAACTATGTGAAATCATCAACTGAAAATGAAACACAACATCATTGTGTTAACAGAGCCTAATGTTAGTGTTACACAAGTGTATTATTCTTCAGGAATGTCTCCATCGTGGGGCTTATAAAGATTTATCGAATTGTAAAAGAAGGCGAGTTATCCACCTACCAACTTCAGAAGTCAAGGTGGGAAGTAAAAACGGCCACTGTGGACCGGATTTGTCTCTTTATTTGAAGTTGCAGGATTTTCCCATCAATCATGATGACATCTACAATCTGTTTCCCACTGAAAAGCTTCCGTGGGATGACGCGGAGGCCAGATCAAACATACGTGGAAGAGTTTAAACTCGTATTAATGCAAAGAGAAACGGGAACACATCAAACGGCTTCAGACACATCGCTGCACATAGAGCATAAACAACACACACACACACACACACACACACACACACACACACACACACGTCAGACTCCGACTGCTGCCTCATCACTCAGGCTGGGCTCCGGCTCAGGATTGGCTGATCCAGTTTGGCGAGTCATGTACCGTGAACCGTGATTGGCCGACTCACGGGAGCGTGTTAATCCTGACACGTCGCGAGGCGGCTGCTGAATACCAACGAGATGCGAGGCACACGCAGCACATGTCGGAGCCGTGTTCTCCCATGGTTCCTCTCTCCCTTCCCGTCTCCCTCTCAAAATGCTTGATTGGATTTGTTTGGTAATTAAAATCCCTCGAGACGTCTGCTCGTGTGTCCTCTTCTGCTGCCTTAATTTCAGTTCATTCAGATGGAAAAATCTGAAAAAATGAAAACACTGAATATTGCTTGTAATTGTTTTCCTAAATGCGAACATAATTCTTAATAGAGCATAAATGCGTAATCTTGACTTTAGGCCAAACTCAAAATCATATTGTTTATGCATCTTTTGTGCTGTCGACAGTGATGTTTTCCACTGTTTAAGTGACACAAATTGAATATTTTCCTTTTGATCTTCTAGAAAAATGGAGATTTACTTGTTTAAATTGGCTTTCACCTGATCTGAAACAGATGCTGTTCACTTCCTCCTCGCCTGTTTCTTCACACTCTATTCTTTGTTTCTTTACCTCTGTGAAAGGTGCTAAACTATATCAACTTACTCTCATAATGATATAAACTGGATGTGCAATGAATATGTGGTTATGTGCACTGGCTGGGTGTGAACGTCTGAAGTCACTCCACATATTAAACGTTTCAGATGCTCTGGACAAGACCAGACCAGGTTTTAGCAGCACATGTGTGCTTATTGTGACCTGCTTGTTTGCATTCAGCAAACTGTTCTCAAGTACTAATCAGCCAGAATGACTCTGAGCACCGATGTGGAGGTGGGACGTCAACCAAAATAACCCCATGATGACGTTGGAGCGAGTCCCCGGCAAAGCTCAGGACTTCTACGCAGCATCGGGTTCCTGTTTGTCTCATTTGTCTTTTCATTGTGTGCATCAGACGCTGGGACGGACAGCGAGAGGTTCTGCTGCAGGAGGACGACCACCATCTGTTTTTTCACGGTGATTTCCGGAGCTTTGTGCTGTGTGACAGCTCATCAGTGTGAGTGACAAGTCTTTAAACGAAGCTGCAGAGAAAACACCGACAACAAGCAGAGGCAGAAGTCAAGGACTTTATTCTAACAAGCCATCTGGGAGAGGAGATGCCGATGCTGTTGCTTGTTATTCTCATAACTAATATTTATATCACACAGACCTAATAAAACACAGGAAACACACCTGCAAATCCTGCACAGTTCTGCAGTGCACCACAGATACAGGCCCTTTAACATAATAAATAGATCCATTTACTGATAATTGTGTATTTGCACCATCTAGTAAGATGAGATACGATACAGGAAGATGTGATGAGATAAACCTGATGAGTTATGTTAATGTATGTAAAATGCAAAATGATGAAAACTGCAAGTCGCAATTTGTACTTCATCATTTTCGAAGTATTGTTTTTATGAAACGCTGCTGGTGAAGACATCAACACTGATGAATAATCTGTAGTTAAAAGTGGTAAATCAGCATAGTGAACCATATGGTGTTGAGATGCTTTTTGAGTGTGTGTTGTACTGACTCTCTGCATTCTATGTCACGGTATAAGTCTGTGTGTGTGTATTTGTGTGTGTGTGTGTGTGAGAGAGAGAGACAGAGAGAGGGAGAGAGAGAGAGAGAGAGAGAGAGAGCGACAGCTGCATTAAAATGACAGCACCTTGCTCAGCACACCTGTTTTCCTCCGACAAATTCAATTTGACGCTTCCTCAGCGGAGCATGATGTTCTGGAGCGCGTTCAGCAGCCGAGCCAACTGTGACGAGGAGCACGCCACCTCTCCTCCTCCTCCTCTCCGTCCTCACGCCGTCTCCTCTCTGTCCTCACGGCGTCTCCTCTCTGTCCTCACGGCCTCAGATGTTCTGAAGGCTTCACATGGACCTGCAGCCAGGAGGACACAGAAGATCTGATCCGACTCAGTTTTAACTCCTGCAGGAACCAGCTCGAAATGACACCATGTGTCTGCAGATGTATGGATGGATGGATGGATGGATGGATGGATGGATGGATGGATGGATGGATGGATGGATGGATGGATGGATGGATGGACGATCGGTCGGTCAGTCGGTCAGTCGGTCAGTCGGTCAGTCGGTCAGTCGGTCAGTCGGTCGGTCGGTCGGTCGGTCGGTTGGTTGGATGGATAGATGATTGGTTGGTTGTTTGGTTGGTTGGTTGGTTGGTTGGTTGGTTGGTTGGTTGGATGAATGAATGAATGGATGGATGGATGGATGGATCAATGGATGGTTGGTTGGACAGATGGATATGTGATTGGTTGGTTGGTTGTTTGGTTGGTTGGTTGGCATAGATAGATAGACAGACAGACAGACATAGATAGATAGATAGATAGATAGATAGATAGATAGATAGATAGATAGATAGATAGATAGATAGATAGATAGATAGATAGATAGATAGATAGATAGATAGATAGATAGATAGATAGATAGATAGATAGATAGATAGATAGATAGATAGATAGACAGACAGATAGACAGATAGACAGATAGATAGATAGATAGATAGATAGATAGATAGATAGATAGACAGATAGACAGACAGATAGACAGATAGATAGACAGATAGATAGACAGATAGATAGATAGATAGATAGATAGATAGATAGATAGATAGATAGATAGATAGATAGATAGATAGATAGATAGATAGATAGATAGATAGATAGATAGATAGATAGATAGATAGATAGATAGATAGATAGATAGATAGCTGCATGTAGACATCATTACTTCACCACTCTAAATTTACAGAGTGGTTTTCGCTCGTTCAGCTGCTCTATTATGTTTTTCTATAATTAGGTTTAAAGACTTAATTGTGGCCGTGGTTTGTGTTGTTAACGAGCGAGGAGAACCAGGGTCGACCCAGGTCAACCAGAAACCAGAAACCTGATCCTGACAAAAGCTGCTTTTCTCCATATCTTATCCTTAATAATGAGTCCATATGCACTAATTTATTGTTCTCTACTTGTTGAGATTTCTTTTAAGTCTTCATATCTGAAGTCTTCATGCTCTTTGTTTTGCTGAAGTCTTTTGCTGTTGCAAGACACATTTCCCCACATGGAACGAATGAAAAGATTTAAAAAGATTATTTTATCTCACCCGAATGATTGATTTGCCCATTTGAGCATTTAGAAAAAGCTTTGGAATATGTTTTGAGGAAAAGTCGGCCTCATGAGAGTGTTCTGGTTACTTTGAGGTGGAAACAACACAACGTGTTGGAAAACTTCATCTCAGGGTTAGGGTTCTGGTGAAACACAGATTAAACTTTTTCTGATATTTTATGAACCAAACTGATCAGGAAAAACACAACAAAAGAGTTAAAGATGTGTTGAACAAAACAAGTCAGGTTCCCTCTCATTCCTCTGTCCATTCTGATCTGGGTTATGAGCGTTTCAAGCCTCCACTGTGTACATATGTGAACGTGTACATTATTTTGTGCAGATTATTTTGTTTTTTCTTTTATTTTGTTTGTTTGTTTCAGATCGCAGGAAGCAGCAGCATCTGAAATAAATTATATGAAAATAAATTCTACTTGTGATGCTCTGTCATGCAGAAACCCTGCCTCTGTCCTCATCATAGTCCATCTTTGTTGTCTGTCAAACAGGGACATGCACACATCAAACGATACCGATCATATGGATTCACTCCTGAGTGGTCACAGCCTGTGTGAGCTGGTCAGAAAGCGGAGGGAAACTAACTTTAAATGAGGACAAAACATGAAAAATCAGAGAGGTGAGACGTGTGAAATGAAGACGGAGCAGCAGGAGCAGCAGGAGCAGCAGGAGCAGCAGGAGCAGCAGGAGCAGCAGGAGCAGCAGGAGCAGCAGGAGCAGCAGGAGCAGCAGGAGCAGAGTGGCGGAGCAGCGTCCCACCCGGCCGACAGTGATTGATCCGTGTTTCTGTTGATGAATCGCGTGGAAACACTCGTTATGACGCGCCTCGTCAGCGCCTCCGTGATTAATCACTGATTATCGGATCAGGGATCAGAGCGGCAAAACAAACATCATCGCTCTCCACAGGTGATTAAGCACCTGCACCGCTGCTCACCTGTCGCTCATTAACGAGGAGGTAACGAGGTCACAGCGTTCACCTTCAGCCCGGGCCGGGGATCAAACAGCTCAGCTGCTGCTGTGTGTCTGCTGTCTGGGTTGCTTTTATGTTTTCATGCTAAAATATAAAAATATGCTCTGATAGGAAGTGTTTTTACTGCAATAGAATGCAGTGTTGGTGACATGATGCACGTCGCAGCCTCAGCCTCAGCCTTTCATTTAATTTAGTGGCCCTGTCATCCAAAGTTTCAGGCCACTTTTACACTTCTCGAAGTTTCTCTGGGTCTGTCGAGCTGCTCGGACCACGAGAAGTGGAACGACTTGAAGCTCTGCTGCTACCGATGTTACTAATTACATACAAATGACAGTGACCAGTGATTATATAATGTTTCCCACTTTGGAGAAACTTTTTGGAAGAAACTTTCCTGTTAAAATAAAAACGTCTACGTATCAGCAGCGAGGAAGATCCCGGCTGTTTGTGTAAATAATTAGGCTTCGTCCCTCCTCCTCACATCTTTACATAATCAGATTTTCCAGGGATCAGAAGTGTTGATGTTTGCAGACGCTTGAAAATCACAACTTTTCAGACCGCAAAACAACATGAGCGTGGCGGAGGAGAAGTCTGAGGAGCGGCCTGTCGAATCAGCCCCGCGACAAACAGTCCCACAAAGGAACAATCGACTCTGTTATGTCGTTATGAGAATTATGTTCTCAAAGAGTAAGCAAATTACCCTCTTAGCTGCAAAACGGAGCCTCTATTATCTCCATTTAGTGTGTCGCACGCTCCATTTCAGACAAAGAGAGGGAGGGAACGGAGAGAGAGAGTGAGGGAGAGAGAGATTAAACGCACCATTAGACCAAAATGACTCCTGTGAAGAGGGATCAGAAAACAAACAGGACTTTAGAGAGCTGCTGGCAGCCTCAGCCCCGGCAATTACCATCATTACTATTGTGATCATGTTTACAGTGATTATTCGCCGCCTGCTTTACCGCCGCGCTCACACAAACGTCTGCGTTAAACTTTGATGAGCGCCCGCGCTTTGATCGGCTCCGAAACGGCGGTTTCATGAGACGATGCGAGGCGAGGGTCCGGCTGGACCACGCTCCTCTGACCCGGGGAAAACAGAGGAAACGAGAGCAGCCTGGGAGAGGAAGGTCACAGACGCAGAGTAAATACATAAATGTTGTTTCTGCAGAGCAGGGGAAGGGGGAGGGGGAGGGGGAGGAGGGGGAGGGGGGGGGTCAGGGAGGATGAAGAAAACTGAGTCAGGCTGGAGGAGAGTGATGCTCAGGTCCATCCTGACACTTCCTATTTCAGGTTTCTGACACATTTCTGTAGCAGGATGGATTGTCCTATGAAAGTGTCCGACACACACACCTACTGGTATTCTTGGGAAGTTGGAAACTTTAGACGGATGTTTGTGAGGATGTAAATCTGTCAAGGCCTGACACAGAGGACATAAACTGAGTTGGGAGTGATTTTATGTTCCTTTTACTGCATGTCAACGATGTTGGAACGAATAAAAAGTGAAAAAAAGAAAAATTGTTCACATGTGTACAGTATATATAAAAATGCTTATTTCAGTGTAAATGAAGGTCTTCTCACACAGACTGACTTAGGCTGCTGCTTTGATTTCACTCATTTTTAGAAAGTTGTGTGTGATAATAAACGTAATAAACAAGCAAAATTATGTTTTTGGGGTTTTTTTTTTACACTGAACCACTGAACCAGCTGTACATCTGGATAAATCAGCAAATAGATTCATTTCAATCACGTTTAATATTGTGGTTGTAGTCAAGGTTACCACATAAAACACACCCTCCTCCCCACACACACACACACACACACACACACACACACACACACACACACACAATGGCGGCTGAACCTCGTCGACCTCATCAGGAGAAAATGAAAAACATTTCCACGGCAGGTAATTAACTCCTTAATGAGAACAAGCCCCCGTCGAGCTGCGTTGGCCGTAACCACGGCAACGGCGGCCATGTTGCCTCGCCGGACGGACCTGGAGCTGACGCTGACGAACGAGCGCCGCACGTCACGCTACGTGTGTGTGTTTGTGTGTGTGTGTGTTTGTGTATGTGTGTGTGTTTGTGTGTGTGTGTGTGTGTTTGTGTGTCTTCCTTCTCTGATATTTTCTTTGAGAACACAGCTCATCCTCCACCTGCTGCCGTTGCTCCTCTCTCTCTCTCTCTCTCTCTCTCTCCCTCTCTCTCTCTCTTGTCCTCCCCTCCATCTTTTATCCCCCCTCCTCGACCCCCCCCCCCCCCCCCACCCCAGTGGTCTTTCTCTGTACAGCCTGATTGCTCATAATCACTCACAGTCTGTTGCTGTGACTAATGGGCCTATTAGAGAGGGATCGAGGCCGTATGGTCGCCAGGCAGCCTCGGCTCATGGATCCTACTATGTGCTTCCTTCCTTCTATACACACACACACACACACACACACACACACACACACACACACACACACACACACACACACACAGGCAGTGCTGGAGCTGCTGCTCAGACTCATTTGTGAGACTTAAAATGGGAACGAGCAGCTCCAGAGGAACCACGTGACACAGCACCAGCACATCTGCATGTGAAAGAAGCATGGGAGGATTTATTGTTTTTGTTTTTGTTGTAGGTTTGTTTGTGTGTCTGCAGGAAAAGAACTGTGCCATTGTCAAATTAACAGCGTGGATAAAAGGAGGTGGAATCGTCTTCAAAAAAAAACAAAAATGCTGTTTCCATGACAGGAAAACAAGAACAAAGAGCGATATTTCTCAAATTTTGACAGTCTAGCTGCTACTTACAGGTGTTTGCATTTGCATATGTTCCATACCGCAGCATCATCTTTAAAGTGAACTGTCATGTGACCTGATCTGGTCATGTGACCCCTATGGCTGATGACTTCTGTCTGTCATTTCAGAGGTTTTACAGCATTTAAGTGTTTCCATCACCACTCTCTGATGACAGTATTTAGGTTTTGAGCATTTCTAAATTTCATGTCTGATCTGGGATTGTTTCCCATGCTGGTAAAACTTCCTGTGGAGACATTTGGACTCTTCCTGGATGAGCTTTAGCCGAGGTCCGAGGTTGTAAACCTGCAGGAATGTGTCGGTCTGTGAGAAACCCAGAAGCATGGAGGAGGACACAGCTGACAAAATACTGCAGCGACGCGTCCTGATGGAGAGAGGTGAGAATGAAAGAGGAGCGGCTGCTCTCAGATTCTGCTTCCTCATCACACGCACAAATACGTCTGGGCCGCGGCACCGAGCGTGCTGAAGTGGCAGCTTGCAGGCAAGCTCTCGCTCGCAGAACTGTGTGTGTGTGTGCATGTGTGTGTGTGTGTGTGCATGTGTGTGCGTGTGTGTGTGTGTGTGTGTGTGGCGGTGGGGGTCTGAGCAGCTCGGCCGCCTAAACACTTCCCCTCGCATCACATCAGCAGCTCAGCTCTTATGTAACAGGCAGCCTGCGGAGCTGAGCCAACATGACCCAGACCAGAGGAGGAGGAGGAGAGGAGGAGGAGGAGGAGGAGGAGGAGGAGGAGGATGGAGAGTTGCGTGAGAGGGAAAACATGGGGAAAAATATGTGTTAAAAGGGGAGGGAAAGAGGGAATTATGGAGGAAAGACTGGCAGGGAAAAATGAAAAGACAAGGAGTGAGAGGATGAGAAAGAGAAATGAGAAATAAATCAGAAGAGAGAGAATCTGGGAAACTCTGAATGTAGCAGTGTTGAAAGAAAGACGGATAAACAAAGATAGAAAAAGAAAGAGGAGAAAATGATTAAAGGAATGAATGAATGAATGAATGGAGGAAAGAATGAGGAGAAGGTGGGACGAGGAGACATGAGGAGACATATATGATGAAGGGGAGGAAAAGAGGGAATAACACTACTGAAATGAAAGATGGATGAGATGATGACAGAAAAAGAAAGGAAAACAAGGATGAAAGAAAGGAATGGCATGAAATTAATGGAAGGGGAGGAAGAGGAGGGTGAGAGAAGAAAAATGAGGAAAAATATGTTTAAATAGAAGGGAATAACAGAATAAATCATTTAAGAGTGGTGGGAGGAAAGATGGAGGAATAAAAAGAAGGGAACCATTGATAGAAGAAGAGAAGATTGACATGAAATGAGGGGAGGGACGAGGAGGTGGAGGATGAGAGGAGACCTGAGAAAAGATGAGTCAAAGGGGGAGGAAAGGTGGGAATAAACGAAAGATCCAAGACTGAAAAGAAATGAAAAACCCATGAGAGGCCAGGGGAGGAGGGAGAGAACGTGAAAGTAGGAAGAAAGATGGATGAAGGAAGAAGAGAAGATGGAAAGAATGTTAAAGAGAGTTAATTAACGAAGAATGAAAGAAGAAATGGATGACATGAAACAAGATTTGAGGAAAGAAAAAAAGAGATTACAGCAACGGACAAAGGAGAAAAGGAGAGGGATGTAGAGAGAGAGAGAGAGAGAGAGAGAGAGAGAGAGAGAGAGAAGTGGAGGTAAAGAGGAGCAGAGATATCAGTCGCCCTCGTCCTGACCTGCACCGACCCCAGTCCACAGCAGCAGAATGAACACTGCTTCAGGGGGGGCTGAAACACACACACACACACACACGCACACACACACACACGCACACACACACACACGCACACGCACGCACACACACATACACACACACACACACACACACACACACACACGCACCACACGCATAAATACACATATAAAAACACATTTAGCCAAGCATGAGGGAGCAGACCTCTGCTGCAGGCCACAGCTACTGTATCAGTGTCAGCAATGATCATCTGCTGGAGGGGGGGGGGGGGGGGGGGTAGAAGGGGGGGGGGGGGTGATGGAAGGGGGGGTGATGGAAGGGGGGGGTGATGGAGGGAGTATGGAGAGGAAAAAAAGAGTTTATTACAAATAATTTTTTGGCATATTTTGGCAAACACTTGCAACCAATCAAAATAACTGAATATTGAATAAATTTTACATACATTATTTAATGTGAATAATAATATTTTCATGGTAAATATATACATAATAAAACAAGACTAAAATACATGTAAATAAACAATAAATATCATTATATCATTATAATAAAGTAAACAAACACATAAATAAACATATACATAAATAAATAAATAAATAAATAAATAAATAAATAAATAAATAAATAGATAGATAAATAGATAAATAAATAAATGAGGATAATAATTACCCACTATAACTCATTATGTTTATATGACATAAAAACAGTATTGATCCATCTATAACTGGACGCCTGACCTCATCCTCCGCCTCTCCAACAGAGAGAGAAACTAAAGGACGGGCCGACCACTAGGACAGACGATGTATGGAACGCCATAGAGGTCAAAACGTCTCGACTTTAAACATCTGCGTGTGTGAACGTCCACTTTTGACGTCTACAGACTGCTGCTTCCTGCTATTGGGTGGTGTTGATAAGCCCCGCCCCCTTTTTGATGTGGGTCGTACATGCATATTACATCTTCAGATGACAAAATGAAAGTGTCCCTGATGAAATATAGCAGATAGCAACTCCAGCCTCTCTTTCCTGTACACATGCAGGTTGCTTTAAAAAGGGGGCGGGGCTTATCAATAACAACCAACAGCTGTAAGCTTTCCCTACATGTGGACACACAGATGTTAAAAGAGATGTTTTGCACCATTCGGGATCCCTCCATTGCTGATGCCAGACACAGAGAACCTCCTGTTAGGAACAACCAGGAGAGCTCTACGAGATTCACCGATGAAATCAAACAAAGTTTGAGGACCGGATGCCAGAATCAGTAAAAGTGTTTCCTCTTTCCCTGAGGGAGGGTGATGGAGTCTCCCTGGACCCGGTACGAGCCGTGATGTTCCTCCTTCTGGCTTTTGGATTTGATGTGCCGTCCTGGCTCAGCCAAACCCAGACAAACACCATGATGATGCTTCTGAAGGAGAGCTGAACACTTTTCTCTCATCTCTATAGAATAAGGAGACTTTGTCCCTGGCTATAGAAGAACAGCAGGTCCTGAAAACACATCACGTTCGTTCATGAGAATTTTCATTTCATTTCATTTCTGAACAGACAGAGCGTTATGTAAAGAACGAGGGAGTCTACCACCCACAAAATCACAACCACACTGCTCAGCAGGGGACGGAAAGGCATGTGATCGCCAGGTGAGACAGCCAATCAGAGTGAAGCTTTTGTGCGGTTGCCAGATCAGCATGAAAGGGTGTCAGATCTGTACAGAAACCTCAGAGAAAAATAGACTCCGGGGCATATAATAAAAAGTAAAAATAAAAAAATAAAATATAAAATCTACATAAAATTAAAAATAAAAGTAAAATGAAAAAAGAAAACAAAAGTTAAAAAAATGAAATTAAAAAATGAAAATTTTAAAGAAGAACTTAATTAATTATTAACAACATGTTCTAGGTCCCAATTCCAAGCTCAGCTTCTTTGGCAGATGACCAAACTTAACACCACACAACTTTAGAGCCAAGATCAAGAGGAGGCTTCACATCTCCTCCTCAGGAGGAGGAAGCGGAGGAGGAGGAGGAGGAGGAGGAGGAGGAGGAGGCCCGGCAGCGGAGTCAGGCCAGCAGCACAAACCTCTTAATTACTGCATAATTTATGGAGTCTTAAAGAAAGAGTGTTATCAACAGGAGCCGCCGGTAATGAGGCCGGGCAGGAGTGTGAGCAGATGGGGGGAGACGGGGTCCTCACACGATGAGTGTGTGTGTGCGTGTGTGTGTGTGTGCGTGTGTGTGTGTGTGTGAAGCAACACTCACTAATGACTTACTGTAAAGACTGTATGACGAGTAGCACAGTCACTGAGTGTAAATGAGAGAGAAAGACAGGGTGTGTGTGTGTGTGTGTGTGTGTGTGTGTGTGTGTGTGTGTGTGTGAAACAGGAGTGTGACATCTGGAGAACAGAAGTAAAATCCTCAATGAAAACTAACACAGTGAGCTGGCATTTACTACGTTAAACCAGCACAAACACTTTGTTCTCTCTCATTCTCATGTTTCACACACACACATTACACAGTGTTGGCAGATGTGTGTGTGTGTGTGTGTGTGTGTGTGTGTGTGTGTGCGTGCGTGTGTGTGTGTGTGTGTGTGTGTGTGTGTGTGTGTGTGTGTGTGCCCTCCCCTCCCACACAGGAGCGAGACCCCAGATAAGAAGCAGAGATGCGAGGTGTTTGTTTGTTGTGGTTCTCTGTCATCTCCGGGCTCCTCACCGACACTGCGTGTCCTCTCTCTAATTGTTTTTGCATCTCTTTGTTCTGAGTTTTTTTGGTTCATTTTCGCATCTTTTCATGTGGTTAATGTGCTTCGTGCTACAATTTTCACATTCCCCGTCTAGTCATTTTGTATGAGCCATAACACCACAGTAAGTCTTCTAATTTTTGTGAAATCTCGCCCGGGAACGACTTTGAGAAAGATGAATCTCCAAAACATTTTGTGTTTCCATGGTTTTATTAGATCTTTGAATCAGATCTAGGAACAGTTCAGGTGTGGAAGTCAGGTCTGGTCTGAAGAGAACTGGTCACATGACCCCTACATCATGGGGTCATGTGACCATTTTTTCGATCATGTACTCCTGTCGATCACTTACTCCTGCAACTTAAGGTGTTTTGAGCCATAATTCTATGTCTTTATGTCTATGTCTATCTCATAACTCTCACTGTTTTGGATGTCCATCCATTTTATTAGCTATTTTAATCAGATCTAGAAACGTTTCAGTCTCCTCCTCTGTCCACACATACCACATCATCCTATTTGGAATAAACCAGTCATGTGACCCCTTCGTCCTGTCACATGACGAGGTGTTTGTTGTGGTTCCTTTGTCGTCTCTGGTCCGCTCCCCGCCACTCTGTGTCCCCTCTCTAATTGTTTTTGCATCTCTTTGTTCTGTGTTTTTTGGTGGTTCGTTTTTTGCCTCTTTTCATGTGGTTGATGTGCTTTGCGCTACCGTTTTTACATGGGGGACACTTTTTTTTTGAGCATCTTTGTAGATGCAGTTTTTGCATCTGTTTATCACTTTCTCTTCATGTGGTCCAGTCGTGTCTCTTTGTGGACGTCTTCAGCGTCTTTTCGCATTTCTTTATTTTATTTCGGGGTCTTTTTTTTGGCGTCTCTTTGTTGTTGTCTCACGATGGACTTGTCTTGTACGACTGCCACGCGCACACACACACACACACACACATATACACACACTCTTTCCTCCATCTCTGCAATGAGAGGTTGTGTGTGTGTGTGTTTTTCTGATGTGTGATTTTGGGTCTTTGTGAATAGCACATCTGAAGAACAAAGATAAGAAAACAGCACGAATCAAGAGAAACTTTGACTCTTCACAGAGCCGACACACACACACACACACACACACACACACACACACACACACTCTCTCTCTCTCTCTCACTCTCTCTCTCACCCCCTCTCACCCCTCCTCCCTGTCCGGCCAAACACAACACAGAGTGGCACTTGGAGCTAAGTGGTAATTAGTGGAGAGAAGCCCTGACCCGGACCCTCGGCACAGGCTGCGTTTTAAGTGTAATTCAAAAGAGATGTGAAGCTAATTAAGGAGCCACCGAGGAGAAACCTGAGGCAACGAGAGAAAACTGGGAGGACGAGGAGATGAGGAGGAAGAGGAGGAAGAGGACGCGAGATAATGTCTCTGCTGCCGCATCCACATCCTGCTGCCTGCACGTCAGGGAACGATCTTAACGTCTTATTTTTCTCTTTTTTTATGAGTATTTGTACAATGACACCACTGATGCCTCGGGGGGGAATAAACATGCCACTTTGTGTCATTTCCTATAATAATTTGTGACACGTTTATGTAAATACGTGTTTGTTTCCTCTCCGTCTGTCGATGGAAGATGACAACGTAGGTTTTAAATCATGAAAGAAGCAGAAATTACATGTAGAGAACGATCAGAGAGAAGCATCTAAAGTAAATGAATCCTCAGTTTATTGAATCTTGGATAAGACAGTAAATCAATAATGAGTCTTCACTTAAATGGCATATAGACTGTAGTTTGTTTCATCAGGTTTCATTACTAGCGCATCTCATTTCATTTCAAACCACCTCATTGGAGTGTGAAAGGCCAACATTTCAGTGCTTTTATCTGCAGCTTTTTTCATTGCGATATTTATGCGGATGTAAACGCACCCACTGACTGATCGGAGGTCAGGGTGATTATTTCAGAAATGTGATCCGTCGCAGTTATTCCAGACACACAGCAGCTGCTGGCTTTATTCTGAGAGACTCTCCAGTTCTAACGTTTGGGAATAATGAGGTTTTCACCTCGGGACAGGGATGAGAGGCAGCCGGGCGGAGAGGAAAACGAGGGGTGAGAGGCAGGTACGTCCTCCAGACAGAGCCACCGCGACCCGCTGAGAGGGAGAGAGGGATAGAGAGACAGACAGACAGAGAGAGAGAGAGAGAGAGAGAGAGAGAGAGAGAGAGAGAGGGAGTCTGTGTAGATAAGAGAAAATGATGATCATTACAGGAGGAGGGGGGCAGGGAGGCCGCGGTGTCAGACACATTTCCTCCGTCAGAAATCAGCTCATTAATCTGCCGCTGACCTTCACACGACTCGTCAGTCAGGACGAGGAGGAAGGAGAGGAGGAGGAGGAGGAGGAGGAGGAGGAGGAGGAGAACTCACTGTGGCTTTGTTAGCACTCGGCCGCAGGTGCCTAACATGATAACACAGGTTGAGATCCTGCCCGTGACCTTTCCTAAATGTCACCTCCTTCCTCCTCCTCCTGCTTTCATCCATCACTTCCTCCTGTCACGCATAATAGGAGTGTCACAGTCATGTGACTGTCATAGAAACATGATTCTAGTTCAGAGGAGAACAAACAGTTTCACCTCGGCTTTGTTGAATAACGGTTCAGAAACATCATCGTCAAGCAACTTTAGGAATGTTTTCTGCCTTTGTCCCCATAACAGTAGAGGAGTCTGCTTCCACCTTTACGGTTAAGTCACTCATAACAGAACAGTCTAGGCTTTTCTTGATTTTGGCAATGTTTCCATCCACATCTGCTGTGACACGTTTCTTA
>CM055199.1:22054955-22087455 GCA_029224185.1 Karalla daura
TACGGCACCTTGGTTCAGAAATGTCTGCGTCTAATAGCCATTTAATAACTTTTATTTGGGGAACATTTTGGTCCATTTCTGACCAGATGTGATGGCCTTTCATGCTGATCTGGCAACCACTCTGATTGCTGAGTTTCCATTCCTTGTCCTCAGCGTAGCCCCTCAGCTTGTCATCCTCCCCAAACTTAGGAATGAGTTCATCGTTTTTTAGGACTTTTGAATGAAGTTTTGCTAAAGTTCCTTAAGTATTTGCATATCTTCTTTGTTGCCAGTTTTTCCTCCACAACACTTGCCATCTATCCACATAGATAGACAAGCATGTTAGACACTCTGTTGTTGGGAGATCCATTAAAATCACAGGCCCTTCTCTCCCTGTAGTGATGAACCTTGGGTATAACATTGTATAAAAGAGCTCTGGCTCCACAACCTGAGTCGTTTGCTTTTCTCGGACAAAAAAAATCACAACGTCAACAAGGCCAAAGGCAAAGTCCTGTGGAGAGGCTCCGGTGCAGCATCAGGAGCTAATGATGTGATTATTCCTCCCGTACGTTATGCAGCTGGACTGGAGGGAGCAGTACAGAGGCTCTCTTGTTCTGAAGGAAAACAGACTTCTACCTTGGTCTGCCATGTTTTGTCTTGTCTTTCTTTTTCCCTGTGTTTTCCCAGCAGTCATGAATATTCAGAGAGAGGATATTTATGGCTGCTAATGAATATTCTGCACAAAGTCTGCTTTGCAAATCAGGCGAGCGGAGGGAATTGGATCGCCACTAGGTGCTTCTCAAGGCAACAACAGAGAGGGGGGAAAAAAACAAGCACTGCTTTTGAAAGGCTAATTTGATGTCATTATTACTATAGGATATGTGCCTGGGGTGCAGGTAGTATGTGAAGGAATGTGCCGGAGGAGGGATCTGGATCATTAGACGCACACAGAGGACAAAAAATAAAAAACGGAGAGAGAAAACATCTGGAGGATGCGTTCAGACCCGTAGCCGTCCACACCGGTCGATGGCTGAGGAGTTGCCAAACAGATTTCATGTCTGCGATAAAGCTTCTTAGCAAAACATCGATTAATAGAGCAAAGAGCAGACGCTATAATCTATACGCGCTTCGATCCGCGCCTGCCAGCGCTTTCATAAACTTGTAGAAGTGGACGTTTTTCTCAAGGACGCTCAGATCTGCAGCGTGCGCTCGTTCTCAGCCCTCGCCGGAGCAAATTAATCCCTCCACGCCGACCCAAAATAAAATCTATTTTTAGTCCTTCATTAAAGCCACTTCTGTGTGGAGTACTGCACCAGCATCCCGTAATTGGTGCATGTGTGTGTGTGTGTGTGTGTGTGTGTGTGTGTGTGTGTGTGTGTGGTCATAATGGGGGGGGTCACACAGTCTGAATGTTTAGGTTTTGAGCGTATAACTTCTGCGTGGCTAATGAGGATTTCGGGCGTTAATCAAAGGCGCTGGGCCGGAGCCAATCAGCGTGATTACATGATTACAGATGAGAACAGAGCAAAGCATGCTGGGAGCTGGACACGTGTCCGCAGACATCTGTGTGAGGGTGGACGTCCACGTCTACTGATGGGGACAGAGGTGAGGGACGGGTGAGGAGACAGAGACAGAGGAGAAGGTTTGAGGCTTTCTACTCCACCAGACTAAACTCTGGACCTTTAACGTCTCCTTAACCTTAAAGGAGAACCCAGAGCGGTCGAGAGGAGTCTCCATCCTTGTTCTCAGGGTGTTCACATCGACGCTAGGGAACCCTACAAGAAACACCTCAGAGTCTGTTTTACAGATCTTTTACAATCATAATTCAGGAATATTTTAGTTCGGTTCTGCAAAGATCAGGCACCCCTTTGTTGTTGTTTCTCTATTAGATGTTTTTGGGGACAACAGCAGAAAACTTAGGTTACAATGGAGAACCTTAGTTTAACTACTGCATTCCAGGTCCAGGAGCTTTTTGGAAGTCTGGTTGGGTTAAAACGGACCTGTAATGGTTTTTATCATTGTTCTAGAAGCTAAGGAACATTGGTTTCATCAGAAACACCTCAGAAACACGATCCCAGTTTGATCACGTGACTTTACGTTCCTTGTAAGCAGCTCCTCATCTTTCAGCTCCATATCCAAAATGTAAATATGAAAGTGGACGTAATGACGTTCCAGGCTCTGCTCTACATCTTTGGCTGGGAATAATAACTGGTTTCAACAAAGTCGAGGTAGAAAAGCAAATCCAGGCCGGTTTCCTTTCAGGTTGAAACTTCCATAAAAATCAAAGTGGTTCAGGGAGACGAGTTTCTACGCGACCAAGCACTATAAAGATGCATCATTTACAAGAGAGACCACAAGCAAATTCCCTTCCCTGAAACCACTTTGTGTAATAATACATCTAGCACCTCTATGAAATGCTCTGCACTGTGATTCTTACTCAGACGATGAGGAAATCACTGTTAAACTGCACCAGTGCACTGACTGGGAGCTTCCCATTTTAGTCCAAAGTAAAGAAGCAGCTTCAGGTTGAACCGCAGGTCGACCTGGACGTCTAGACGGGCTTTGATCTGCAAACAGATCAGTGCTTACTGATGAGCTGTTGATGCCCGGGAAGCTGCTAATCACTGAGCCCGTTTTTAATTGAGGTGTGAATTTAGATGATCCACTGAGGGCTAATTGTGTTTCTCGCAGGCAATAAAGTCTAGATTTAGGTTGCATTTATCTGCATGCGAGACAAAAATAAAATAAAAAAAGATAAGAAAACTATTGTTGCCTGTGAGACGGTGGAAAAACCCCAGAGGCAAGAAGCGAATCTCACTTCCCAGAAAAGGCAGAGAGAAAGAAACGAGACGACAAACAGACTCAGGTGAAAAGGCAACAGCAGCCAAATGAAGTGAGCTCTGCTACCGAGGAGTGTGTGACAAAGTGTGTGTGTGTTTCTGAAGCTCTTCTCCTCTGTTCAGGCACTGAAAGCATCCCTCTCTCTCCCTCTCTCTCTCTCTGTCTCTCTCTCTCTCTCTCTCGGTCCTCCTGTCGAGCCTGTTTCGGTATCATGGTGATTGGAGGGGAGCGGTGGCTCCACAGGCATCTGCTCGTTTTGTTCGGAGCCGTGTGCACGTAAACACTTTCTGCTCGCGACCATCTGTCCACGCTCAGATCTGCATGAGAGCTGGCAGACTTGGCTGGAAGAGATGGAGAGGGAGGAGGAGGACGAGGAGGAGGAGGAGGAGGAGGAAGAGAGAGTTAGAGGAGGCGAGACAGAGAGGAGAAGTGATGAAAGGAAACACATCCAGATAGAGAGAGAAGGCTTGTGGAGATTAGGACAACAGAACATTTCCAGATCAAATGTTTCTTTTTTTTTTTGTTAATTTTTTATGTCACATGTCAGAACATATACAGAAGACGAATGAGTCCAAATCATACATGTCCAAACTGTACATATCTGTAGTCATGCTGCAAATATCTACACACTAATGTGCATGAAGAGAGAGAGAGAGAGAGAGAGAGAGAGAGAGAGAGAGAGAGAGATGGATGGATGGATGGATGTAGTCATTCCTCAAACATCTACACTCTAATGCACCTAAACCCAGATAGATAGAGATAGATAGAGAGATAATAGAGATCACATGTGTCTGAATGATCCGACTGGGAACGCTCCCTTAATCAGACCGACTGCTCCAAACGAGGCTGGTCTGAAAACATCCCACAATCTTATCCAGCTCCACTTGATGGTCATTACTTTTTTATTGTGTTTACATTTCAGAAAATTCACTCACAAAAATCCAAAATTCATTTACTGTCAACAACCTGCTCTGAAAGTTTCCTTACTTAGAACGTCCAGTGTTAAGTGGAAAAAGTGAAAAGCAGAAGTTAAACTGCTGAGGCTGCAAACACACACACACATGTTCTATGTCGTAGTTTAGTTTCTCACTCATTCACACTTCTTCGTTTCTGCAGAACTGCATCCACAACTCCAAGTATCTCGACTACGTCCAATGACAATAACCTTGAATCTAATCTTGTCTAATCTAATGTACTTGCATCGGTACCGACCAAAACAACATCCATCACCCAAAAATGAGACCAAATAAAGAATCCAGCCAGAAACAGAAGCAGCTCTGTGTATATGAGTCTGTCCCAGCCGAACAGTGTCAGCTCGGCTCAGATGTGAAACAGTCACGAACTAATGATGAGAAAAAAAGAGTAAGAAACACCCCCACAAAGAGTCCAAAAAGAGAACAGCTAATACATGAATAATGGGACAGAGAAGATTACATTTGGGCCAATTATCAGGCTGCATCGGCACTGATGAGAGCAGAGAAAACACGAGGCCGGTAATGAAGTTTCACGATCCACTTCCTTTGCTTTCACGCTGCTTGGCTAAACAAGAACATTTGGTGGTGAGGAAAAAAAAAAGAGAGAAATTAGATGCTTTTTTTTAGAGAGAGAATGTTAACTAAAATATTATTACTGAATCTTTGCTCTAAAAGCAGAAACATTCCATTTAGAAGGAGAAGAGACGAGACAATCTGCCCGACTGTGAACCTGTGAGCCGCAGTCTGTGTGTTTACGTCTCCTCCATCTGCTTGTCTTTACCATGGGTGTTATCAGTGTGTCTGTCCGCCCGTCTGTCTGTTTATCCAGCCTCTCTCACACACACACACATGCACGCACACACACACACACACACACACACACACACACACACACACACACACACACACCCTGAACAAAGACAGGAAATAGAAACGTGTTGTGCAGTTGCACAAACGTCTCCATCTAAACTGAACCGCTCAGTCAGATCCAGACACAACGCTCCTCGGTTAGCCCGACCTGTCCTGATCCAGGTCGGCCATGTTGGCTCTGACGCGTCTTCACTGTTTAACCGTCTGGAAAATAACAATGCTGAACGTTTGCGTTTTGCCAAGGAGCATATGAAGAGATTAGCGCCACAGCGGCTCGTTTTCTCTTCACTGTTATGCACGATTCTGCAGATTTTAGGAAGGAATTTCATGTTTTTAAAAGCACAAACCTTGGAGGTGCAGTAATAGTCCCTGAACTCTGTGGCACTGAGTGACAACAACAAAACAATTTGACATTTAAAAGCGAGAAACTCGGCGTAGAAGCAGCACATTAAACTGCTCTGTGATTATCAACAACAACAACGAGCAGACGAGGCGAGCCGCTTCCAGCTGGGTCTGGAGCCGCTCACCGCTACACACGGCGGCTACACACACGCTAGCTGTTAGCAACTGGAAAGTTTGATTTGACACTTTGACACTTTGATTTGACACTTTGTAGCTATGCACACCTGCAGAGACCCTGACCAGTCACAGGCTCTGGAGTCAGGCTCGTCTCTCATACCGTCCCGTCCAATCCCTTCGTTTCCTCTGCTAGAAATACGGAGGAGGGTTGGGACGAGGACGTGATGTCAGCCGGACATGTATCATACACCTCATCAAATAATACAAATGAACAGGAACCAGCTGCTTAGGCTGTTTCCATAATGATCTTCAGATGTCCCTGGGAACATTATCGTCTCCTGTGCATTCTGTATACGACCCATTCACAGTTCCTGGGAAATTAAAAGTATGACAGACATCTTTTGTTGACTGTACAGTGGGATCTTTGGGTTCTCTTTGTAAAGCTTTTAAATAAAGTTGAATTGAACTGTGTGCATTTTGCCCTTCACACTGTAAGAGAAAATTCGCCTTAACGTAAAAGCCCTTGAACGATTTCAGAATGTATTGACACGGATATAAAGGAAAACAAACCTGTGAGTTCATCTTGTCCACGCTGACTGGATGTTCTGACACGTTTTGATCTTGGTAGAGGACGAGCTTCCTGAGAGCGTCCTCCTGTCCTCCCGTCCTCCTCTACAGCTCTGTTAAACCACTCCATCACAGGTGGTGGAGGCGCCTGGGTGATCTCCATTATTCTGACCTCCCTCAGTATCTCTCCATCCCTCTGTCTGTCACACTGCCTGCTTGTTTCTCCATCAACACGACACGCTGTATTTCATATCGACTGAGCTGGACGACACTCTGCTGCCGTCCTGCTCCGTTCCCCTTCACAGAAACAAACAAAAATATCGTGAGGACGGTTCAAATCCCGGTCAGACCGTACCGTGGCCTGTCTGTGGCCCCCACCATGTGCCTGCGTGGGTTTTCTCCAGGTGCTTCGGCTCCCTCCCACAGACTGAAATATGCATGTTGAGTTCACTTAGAGGGTGAGAGAGAGAATGAACGGTGATCCACCCTCAACACAGTGAAAGCAGGTGAGATGATTAATGGGTGTAATTAGACCTGGTGTTACTGTTATTACAGATTATTGTTATTGTAACTGAATGCAGACGATACATCCTCTAAATAAAGCATACAGATCTGTAGATAGTCCTAGTCAAAATATAACTAGGACTCATGATTTTCATTTTTACATTTTTTATAGTGCATGTTGACTTGTTTGCCAGTGTCTTGTACATTGCAAGTGATGAATAAAAGTCTTGAATCTTAAATGTCTATAAATATATCCTAAAATACCTAAAAAACCTAAATATGATGAGAAAATGCAAGAATGGAAACGGAACAGATCCAACTAGAACCTGAAGCAAGCCTTGCTCCTGTTCATTAACTGTTCTTCTGTCTGTTCATTCATTATCGTTTCCCTCCATTTCATCATGATTGTGAATGGAAACACGGAAAGCTCCGGATTTTTCTGAATCTCCATAAACTCAATTAAAAGTGTGCTTCGCGTGGACGCCACCCTGGCTAATGAGATGAACCAGCTAATCACGCAGTAATCATGCAGGAGAACGTCAAATGGCTTCTGTGTGTTTCTCCAACGTGGACACAGGGATTAACAGATTATCCCAGATACCACATCAACACCCCCCCCCCCCCCCACACACACACACACACACACACACACCACCCCCCAACCCCACCTCAATCCTCTGCTGCAACACAATAAAAACTTCACAATGACAAGTTTCTGTTTAATTATGTCTTTTCCTATCACTACAATGATCATTATTACTATTATCAGTATTCTCATGACCAGTATGATCCCAGATGAGCCGCTGGGGGCTGCAGCTGTTGCCCCCCAGCCCTGCAGACTCAGGTAGCGCCTCTGACTCTCTCATTAATTAGAGCTGAATGGGTTTGGCCGTCTGGGTGCAGCTCTGTGTGTGCACAGCTGCCCGGGCTGGACGGGGCGGAGGAAGCGCCAGGCTAGAGAGGCTCACTCCACTCTCAAGGGCTCGTCCTGATTTGTCTCAATATTTAAACAAAAGCTTTTGGCACCCAATGCAGAAAAAAAAAAAAAAAGCTTTTCACTCCCTCTCTTACGCTGCCACGAAACAGTAGTGAAAAGGCAAAGACGAAAAGTCAACCGGTTACTAAAAGGAGCAGAGGGAGGAAAATGAAACCGAGATCTGGGGAATATTAGGTGCCAGACGGGTTATAAGTAGCTTTAACAGCTGCATAAACTCAGTGGAGGTTTGAGTTGGAAGTAGAGTTTGAGGATGGGGAGAGAAGAGTTGAACAGGGACCTAGAGTGGTTGAATGGAGGATTTATCCCTGTCCTCTGGCGGTGACATAAGCTCTGGTTCCATTGCAGCTTTTTTTATTTTTTTGCTAAATAAGCAGCGCCACATCCTCTCAAACTCGGTGCATGTGAAAGAAATGTGGGAGGATTTATGGTTTTTGTTTTGTTTTGCTTTGCTTTGTGTTGCTGCAACAGAAGAACTGTGTCACAGTGAAATTTTCAACTGGGATGAAAGAAGCTGGAATCAAACTGGCTGATTACTGAAAACAGCGGCTGTGCTTCCATCGCAGGCCTTCACAGAGTAAAAGAAGTGTTTCTGAAACATCCAGAAATCATGATTGAGACTGAAGGATGTTTTGCAAACGAGCCGTGACTTCCATCACACTTTTGACTTCTACATTGAAACATCTGAAAATAACAACTCGAGAGCAGAACAATGTTTAGTCACAGTTTGTTGACAATGAGGGGTTTCCTGCACCAGTAGTTATTACAATATATGGGGTTTGCAGATTCCCAGGTGTACTGGAAATGCATCTATAGAAGCATATGGACAGCGCTATATAAGCTCTATATAAACAAAGCACTATATGAATAAAGTTTGATTGCCTCGAGTGAAGATGAGAGGAACGTGACCAGTGCTTCCATCACTACGTTCTTCCATCATCATGCCATGTTCTTTGAACGAGGTCCAGCACCTTGTTTCAAACACACTTCATACAAAGGTTGAGTTGAGTTCAGAGCTCTGAGGTTAAAATGGTTCTTCATCCTCCTTCTGATCTGTGACGATGGAGGCTTTCTGTTCTACTCTACATGCAACAAGCTGATGAGACTCCGGGAATCTAAGACATGATCTGCCTGTTTGGCGGCTGGATGATTCCCTCCGAGCTGCCCACATATCTGATATTTATGGAGCTCGGTTAGAGGCAGGACGAGGTCTCCGCCTGCTCGTCTTCCTCCTCCCCCCTCGCTCAGCCTGGATTTCTGAAGTGTGTGTTGTGTTGCCATAGATAGAAGACGCCAGGGGCTCTGATGGATAGATAGCTAACAATTCATCTCCCTGCAGATGGGACCCCCAGACTGG
Organism: Karalla daura; assembly: GCA_029224185.1. Taxonomy (NCBI): domain Eukaryota; kingdom Metazoa; phylum Chordata; class Actinopteri; order Chaetodontiformes; family Leiognathidae; genus Karalla; species Karalla daura. Next base: position 22,063,561 of record CM055199.1, read on the forward strand.
TAAACCCAACGCCTACACCCTCTGCTCCCCTCGCTCTCCTCCCACGCTGTCTGTCTGTCTGTCTGTCTGTCTGTCTGTGGCTCTGTCTGTCTGTAGCTCTGTCTGGACGGACGGAGACGGAGCTGCTGCCCCGGGCCTCAAAACACAACCAGTAGTAAAGTAAAAACACGAGAATAGCAGAAAACGTTTTTTTTTTTCTTCTTACAAGAAACCAACATTCAGCTCGCAGCCAGGATGCCTGTAAACACACTCCCTGCCAAGTGTGTGTGTGTGTGTGTGTGTGTGCTGGGTTTGAACCAGTGGCTCCAGTACAGCAGAGTTCACACAGAGACGATGCTGAGATGAAGTCATGGCTGGAAGGAGAAACGCGTCCTCCCAACTCCAAACCTCCCGGCTGGGTCCAGGCAGCGAGAGCTTCATGCTCAGATGACTGGAGTCCACCATGTTCAGGTCTTCTACAGACACCAAATACCTATACATAATATATATAATATATACAATACACAGGCATAGATTAGACCAGGGGAGGACTGGAAAGAATCTCACAATCACTACATATCATGATTATTACAATTATCTAAAAATAAATTAGCTTCACCTCACAGCTCTAGAAAACACATAACAGTTCAGCTGCACATTGTTAACATTGATGATGCTCATTTGGATGTAAGAACTAGATTTGTCCTGGATTTTAAGTGTAAATTGTACTGTGTGGTTTCAGATCATCTTTGTCTACTCATCAGACTACGAAGCTCCACCTCCACACATCTCCAGTTCTTATTATTATTATTATTTAAGTAAGAAGCTTGTATGACAAAGCGGAGTAGACAGTAGTCTTCTGACCAGCCATAAGACAGACTGTGATGGCACTGATCATTAAGGAGCCATAGATCAGAATAAAAGTCATTAAAACGTCAGTTTAGAGCGTTTAATCTGTATCTAACGACTCTGTTGTACAGACTGTAATAAAACAGGCTAATTTCCATCTGTAGTGGCTAGGTAGGAGCTAAAAAGCCTAATCTATCTAAAAATACTGTAAACACTCACACAGACAAGACATTTACATCACGACCCGGGATGTTGTTTTTGTTCAAACTCCTCGAAATGTAATTAGGAAGGCGCTGCTAATCATCCTGTTACCATGCTAACACCGCGTTAGCGTCGGGACGCTGCGCCCAAACGCAAAAACTATAATTAGTGTGTTTGACAAACATTTCCGTGAGGTGAGCGCATGCCTCCACAGACGCTGACATGTTTATATGAGGCAGCACTGTGAATGGTAACGCCACCTTGGGTCTCATTTCTGCTGGGATTTTCAATCTTTTCTGTCCAAGAGAGGGAATTTCCATTGAAGCCTCTGACAGATTTAATTTATTTTTCCAAAGGAGCCGTGCTGGCTGCTCGAGATCCACCAGATATATTCTAGCAGAGACAAAAAAAGATGAATAAATATTCTTTGAGGTCGGACAGGTCTTCATTGCAGCTTCCCGGGGAATTTATTCTAAAAACAAACACGGTCTACTTTATTATCTCCAACATCTCTCATCTGTAAATTCTCACAATTAAGACATAAGATATTATTTTTGTTCCCTCAAGACCACATTTACATAATCAATGTGTCATTTTGTTGGTCCTCACGAATCTACTGGATAGAAGATGTGTTCATAGGTGTGTTTATGTGGTCGTGACGTCAAACAATCTTCTAATCCAGCCCATCCATTCATGTTATTGCAATGTCTGCTATAATACTATAATGTTTGGAACACATGGAGCTTTAGTTTGACCAGGTCTAGTCACGTAGGGTCATGTAAAGTCACATTAAGTTCTGTTAAGTGTTTTGGTTTAGATCTTCAGTGCGGGCATGTTTGACCTGTAGGACAACAGCTGTTGAAGACACCAGGCCACATCAGAGGCCTCCTACCATCACGTCTTAGCAGCTTCTCTGATCTTCTTCTGCATCTGGGTCTTACAGGGTTAAACTCAGTCAGGACGGAGGTCGACGGGTGCTTTTCTCGCTTTCACTCTCTCCTCCTACAGCCGATTGTTAACAAGGGCTTAGCTTCTCAAATCTGCGCTAACAAGGCCAGCGCCATTCCAGGGGTTTTAGGATTTACTTTGGCCTGGAGGTCGAGAAGCTGACTAATAAACCAAAAACAGAAGCAACAACATGCCCCCGAGCTTTATTTTTCTCCTTCGCTGCTCATTTGCTCGGGACGGGCGGAGCTGAGTGGGAACATGTGTAGGTAAATCCAGAGATGTTTGTCGTCCGGGCTCATTCCCACCCTTTCATGTCAGTGAAAGTCCCGGCAGGATGCGTCTCTATTCCGTTCCCCTGCTTATTCTAGCTTCTATTTACGAGGCGTCTATTCTGGTTTTCTCCCCCCCGGCTGAATCCTATTATCCTCCGCATACAGATCTGTAAAAGTTTAATCTCTAATTTGAAGTTGCGGGTTAAATCCCCTGCACTGGAAGAAAAAGGGTTCGTCTGAAGAAAGAAGGGGAAGAAGGAGCTAAATCTGGAGGTGGATTTAAACCTGGAACTGGCTTCGACCTTTGACTGGAAGATGATTGAAAATGTGGGAGTCCCATTATAAGCTCCTGTTATAGTTTAGGAGGTTTAAAACCTTTAAGAAATACACTTTGCAGCAAATGTCACGAGACAGCGTTTGATCATTTAATCATTTCTCAGCTGTTTGTTAGATAACATCGACTCAGAGGTGCAAGTTCTACCTCCTGGTTTTAATCCGTATACTGCAAATTACTTGGCTCATACCACTTAAATATGGTGGTGTATTTAATTTATATATTTTTTCATTTTCGTGTTCAAGTTTAGACAATAATACATCTTAATAAAATAGTAAATGTATAATAAATCTTAATAACCAAAGCAACAATTTTCCACTGATTTTTTATCTTTTTGCAGTGTAACTTTTAGATCCTAGTTTCAATTCATAGATAATTAAATTGCGATCAGATGCATATATATTCATAGAATAGAATAGTATAGACTACTCGTTTCAAAAGTACATCTCTCTATATATATCTATATATCCATATATGTATATATATACTGTATATATATCCATATTTAATATGTATATTGCACAAGTTATGTTCATGAAATGCATGTATTACAATGGTTCATGTTATGTCCAATGAGGTGCAGTAAGGTTTATCACAAATTAAAATCGAAATGTTAGCATTTAGCATTGGTTAGCACAGTTATAGGATCTCCCAGTCAAGGGTTCATATTTGTTGCTTAGCTTTGAATAACACAAAATGCACATTCCACACAATATTTTACACAATTATATTTATATTGCTGACATGAATAAAAGTGTGAATCGGCCTGAAAGCATCGTTTACACGGTGACCTCTGCCTGCAATCAGCTGTTGAGACAGAGCTACTTGAGCCGTGTCACATCTTCATGAGGACTTGGCAGAAAGAGCTAATTAGATATGAAATATGAAAAGTAGAAATCCACTGAGCAGATAAATCCTCATTACAGGTTTTTTACTAACTGCTCATTATGCGGCTGATGTCGAGGCGGACAGTCCATCATCGGTTGGCCCAGCTCCAGTGTTTGCCATCAGGCTAATATCTGCCTGATATACCAGCAAACTAATGTCACGGTCTGCTCCTATTCGTCATCGTTCACTCTGGAGAAATTAAGTTTGCTTGGGTGTGAAAAGTCACTAAATCCTGAGGAAAAGTTGCCAAGTTGGCAGTGGCGAAGGAGCAGCCACTTAGCGAAGGCACTAAATGGAGGAACACTTTTCTGTGTGAAGAGAAATTATATTCTTATATTTTCAGAGCTCCTCCAGGTGAAGAGTTAGAGTAGCAGCTCATCCATTCAATGACAAAAAGAATAGATTTAGTAAATACAGTTTTGAGCTGCTACACAGAATAATTGAATGGAGTCTTTTTCTTTGTTGTCTGATGCTAACATAGAAGCTATGGATCATTGTTACGTTATAAATGCCTCAGACTCTACTTTTACTATCCCATTTTTAACCAGAGGAACATTTCTGCTTATCGACCATAAGTAGGCTTAACTCTGATTGACTGTCTAGCCTATAAGCAATCTTCTAGGCAAGACTCTACATTCCCTTTTGTGTCATCTAAGCTTGTTCATCTTCACTAAGTGGTAACTGGAGCTTTGCTGCTGCTTACCCACATCCAGACTGATATGAGGCTGAGGAAGAACCTGAGGAGGAGCCATAGACTGAGGAGGAACCAGAGGAGGAACCAGAGACTAAGGAAGAACCATGGGAGGAACCAGTGATGAGGAAGAACCTGAGGAGGAACCAGAGACTGAGGAAGAATGAGAGACTGAGGAACCAGAGGAGGAACCAGAGACTGAGGAAGAACCTGAAGAAAAACCAGACTGAGGAGGAACCAGAGAAGGAACCAGAGACTAAGGAAGAACCATAGGAGGAACCAGTGATGCAGAAGAACCTGAGGAGGAACCAGAGACTGAGGAAGAATGAGAGACTGAGTAGGAACCAGAGGAGGAGCCAGTGACTGAGGAAGAACCTGAGGAAGAACCAGAGACTGAGGAGGAACCTGAAGAAGAACCAGAGACTGAGGAGGAACCAGAGGAGGAACCAAAGACTGAGGGAGACCCTGAGGAAGAACCAGAGACTGAGGAAGAATGAGAGCCTGAGGAGGAACCAGAGGAGGAACCAGAGGCTGAGGAGGAACCATAGGAGGAACTAGAGACTGAGTAAGAACCAGGAGCAGACACAATGACATTACACCAGAAACTGAAAACCAAACTTCTGCAGACTCTTAGTCACGTCCTTCATGTCCTCACCTCCCTGGACGGAGGCAGCTTCACACTCAGTGACGTTCTGTCTCTACTCTGATCGCCCTAGTGTAATTTTAGCTGCATTTCCATACACCACACCAAACACATATATACAGTATGAACGATGATGTGATCTGATCTGGTAACTGGTCTGAACAACATACACAACATGCTCATTACTTTATACATACATAAATGAGGACGTGACGATGCAGCTTTGCCCGAGATTGGACCTTTGTTATTCAACAGTCATTCTAGGTCAGTCATTTCATTCTAAGTCCCCTATAAATGTGACTATTTTCTGCTTTCTGTTGTCCTTTATGGCAGCAAACTAAATATCTCAGATGAAAGGACAAAAAAAGGGGGTATTTGAGGACTTCATCTCTGAGGACAACATTTTTCATTTATCCGACATTTTACAGCTGACAACTAAATAAATAATCTAGGAAATGAGTGACAGACTAATGGATTATAACAATAACTGTTTGTTGTAGCTCCTCTACAAACGTCAGCGAGGACAGAGCAATGAGAGGAGAGGAGAGATGGAGGATGGGGGAGATGAAGCCCCTGAGGGGGAGGAGGGAGGGGGAGGGGGAGGAGGGGGGTGAGGCGGGGAGGGCAGCCGATCAGACCGGCTTCCCACAGTTCTGCAGGATCGTGAGAAAGGCGGGCGAGGATTGAGCCCAGCCGTCCGGAGTGTGGGCTAATTGATTTAAGCTGTTTCTGTGGGGGGATTTACCTTGCTGGTAATTAGCAGTGATTTCTGACAGAGCACTGGGCTGAGAGACCAGTTTACACCAGAGGATCGAGTCCAAAAAGCTCTGTTTTTTTGGAAGCTGTGGGGTGTGTAAACCTTGTGACATTGAACTTTCGATACTGTGGCGAAACTGGGAAACTTTACTTCAACTTTTACAGGACATTATGTGATCCTAATAATGCAAATTACAAACTTAATAGACCAGTAATGTTATAAAAAGCAACACATGCAAGTACATAAAGAACACAGCATAAGGCCCTGAGTTGTAAATATCCTTGTTAAACACAACTTACCTCCATTATGCTTTACACACTCATTTACACACACACTCACTTAAACTAGTATAATATTCTGTATAGCCTATGATACAGGTATGGATGGGTGAATTTCACATTTGAGCACATACGCTATCTATACTCTGTAGGTAGGAATCAGTACCTGTCTTTGGTACTTGATGTGTGTACGTGTGGTAGTTGTTTTTCCAGTAAAAGTCTCTGTCAAGCAAGATGATTTAATCCCTCCACACTTTCCTAGAGCAAACCGTTTCGTTTGCCTGCTGCGGTCATGCGAGGTGCGTTCACGTACCGTCAGAAATTTACGGCGGTTTGCCGTTACAAACCGACAATGACGTAATCAAGCTTTCGCGCTTCCCGGGAGCTCTGGTCCAATGAAATCCTCGCGTCAGACACTCCTCCACTCTCGCCGTCTCTCGCCGCCGGTACCTGAATGCACCATCTCGATACGTGTGTATGCGAGAGTCTCTCGAAAACCTCGCGAGAGCCTCGCTAACGCGCGCGCCAAGATGGTGCATTCAGGTACGGAAATGTGACACCGTTGGATTTAATCATCAATCGGTACTCAAGAGTGAATTGTTTCCACAACACCCTTTCTTACTTAAATGTTATGTTTGTGTGTCGCTGCTCCCTTAGTTGTTGTTGTGTTCTGACTGAGAAGAAGAGGGCGACGCCTCATGCTGTACAGTAATTTAAAGGTGTTCAATAATACCTTTAATTACTTAATGTGTTCTAGTGCTGAGTCAAACATAAAGTTTGTTGTATACGTCCCTGGTATTATTTACTACAGCGAGCAGCTTCCATTAGGCTGAAATAACACTAATAACTCTCTGTTTTTTCATAAAGCAAACATAATGACAGAGAATTACTCTGTTTGCAGCTCGTCCCTGGAGGAGGAGCTGAAAGTCTCTGTTTCACATCATTGTTCACACTTTAGGCCAACATCTTAATCCCACATTGAGCCTGTAGTTTCTTTTCATTTAGTTCTTTTCATTCCCACTTTAGTCTGTAGCACACACACACACACACACAGAAAGTTTCTCATAATGAATCAGTAACTATGTCGCTCCAGCGACCTGATGAACTCCTCTGTCGTTTTATAATGCAGCAGCCGTTTGACTCTGACTTCCAGACTCGGTCCCAGAGTTCTGCCGCAGCCGGCTAAATATGGAAATCCGTGTGGAATCACATTTTTCCATTTGTTTGGACAACATTTCAAAAGATCCTAACTGTGTCACAGATGCAGAAAAAGGCAGATTTGAGCCGGCGGTGTAAATTCAGCTTTTTTTTTTCTTTTTTTTTGAAACGCTGCCTGGTTTCCCTGAAGTGTGACGGTGCCAAGTTTTGACTTTGCTCTATTTTAAGCCGGTTGAGTGTGATAACCTCCTGGGTGAGTGTGGAGAGAGAGAGAGAGAGAGAGAGAGAGAGAGAGAGAGAGAGAAAGAGAGAGAGAGAGAGAGAGAGAGAAACCTGCTTTACTGTGACACAGAGTTTCCTCCCCGCCTCCAAAATGGTTTTCTCTAGTTAGAGGAGTTTCAATCATGCATCAGGACTTCAGTCGACGCTTGTTCAACATTCAGGCGATGTGTTGCTCCAGTTGAAAGCAGCCAAGACTCTGACACAGTAAAATACTTAAAAGTGGAGCCAAGTAAGTACAGCCCTGAAAACATCTCTGGCAGTTTAACCAGAACACACTGAATTCCAGAGCTCAGAGGTGGCGCCGCGAAATACTCCAAACGCAAAATGAATCGCACCAAAAGTCTGAAAGATAACACACACACGTGATATTTCGAGCATGACCATAGCAGGGCTGTGCAAAATCCAGAATATCAATATATTCGACTTGAATTGAACTGGCTCCATCCCCTATCTGGGAATGACAGCATGAGGAACTAAATTGAACTAAATCGTTGCAATTCAAAGAAATTCCGCTCAGTCACACAACAGAAAGAATGGATTAAATCTAAAATAGATTCGGTTCAAGCAAATCATTTGGTGGAGTAAAGGGATTTTTACGTCACGTTCCGCAGTATGAAAGTTAAAATAAATCGTGTCTAATTGCATCCCTCCTCTCGGTACGGTAAGAAGGTCCCGGGTTTGAATCCCAGTCAGATTCCTCCCCTTTCCTACCAAAGCTGCGTGCTTTTCCAAGGCCGGATTGTGTCTGTGTGGGTTGTCTCCTGGTACTCTGGTTTCCTCCCATGGTCAAAAACATGAGTGTGTGTGTGTGTGTGTGTGTGTGTGTGTGTGTGTGTGTGTCTGTGATGGACAGGTGACCTGTCCAGGGTGTATCCCACAAACCAGGTGAAATTATTGATGAATGGATGATTTTTTTTTGTTGTTTGTTTTTAATCTTCAATCCGTAATTTGAATACATTTCCAAGCAGCTCCATTGTCCTTTGTTCAGTACATTTATTGCACATATCACGCTTGAATTTATTGTTTATCACTTTTCTAAAAACATCTTTGACATTTACGAGGCAGAGGAAGAGGAGGAACACCTGATGACCCTCGCACAGCACATCGACTCGTTATTTATTACCTACTTCCTGCATCCCTTATGAATAGTTTTTGCTACAGTGCTGTATTCCAGCTATCCATCCATCAACTATCTATCTATCTACCTATCTATTATCCATCCATCCATCCATCTATATAACTATCCATTCATGCATCTATCTATCTATCTATCTATCTATCTATCTATCTATCTATCTATCTATCTATCTATCTATCTATCTATCTATCTATCTATCTATCTATCCTTCTATCTATCTATCTATCTATCTATCTATCTATCTATCTATCTATCTATCTATCTATCTATCTATCTATCTATCTACCTATCTATCTAACTATCTATATCTATTATCCATCCATCATGCCATCTATCTATCTATCCAGTGCGACTTCCATTGGAGAAAAACTTTGAAACACAGAAAAGACTTTTGAATTTTCATTCTCCTTCAAACTCAACTCAAAAGCAGAATTGCAGGATGCATTTTAAATATCCTCCGTTTTGAATACTGTGCAGCCACACATACACACACACACACACACACGGTTGCTCCAGGGATGGGCTCACACTCAGACACGCGCCACTCTCTCCCGAGGAGTTCACAGGAAGTCTGTGGTGAGATTGACAGGCGGTCGAGGTTGATGTTTCCCGTCCGAAGTGATGACTGTCCAGATGGAGTCCTCGCCGAGTCACCGGCTACGATGCTCCATAAATAAAAAGGCAGCGCAGTGCCAGAGTGGGTGCGTGGGCCTGCGTGGGTGTATGTGTGTGTGTGTGTGTGTGTGTGTGTGTGAGAGACTAACAGCTCAGACGTCTGTTGGCTCCAGCTCCTGGTCGATGGCGTGTCGGGACATCTGGGGTTGGAATTATGAGCGGACTTGTTTGTGTGTGCGTGCGTTGGTGGCCCCCCCCTCACCCCCCCCCCCCCCCCCCCGCCCCCCCACCACCCACCACCCCACCCTAGTTCATCTCAAGTTCTATTCCCTGAGAAATGCGTTCACGCCGAGGATGAGAGGAAGGAAAAGGTGTGAGACATCAGTCTGCTGGGAAAGTTGCAAATGTTTTGCCAAACTTCCAGACAACAAGACTGCAACATGGAAAAATTTTCAGCTTGATAAGTAATCCACTGTGAAACTTTAATTTGTGATTTAATTAGATTTAAGAAAGAGGAAATTAACATTCCCATCCTCAAAACAAATTGTTTTTGTTGTTTCTGATGAGGTCGTGTCAAAGCACAGCCATGCCACAGATTTGATAAGAAAACTTCAAAACAAGGTCACGTTACATTTTCTAAGATGCTGAAACTCGTCCTTCAGGTGAGATTTTCTATGTTTTTTTTAGCTAAAACAAACACTTGTACAAGAACTCGAGCTTGTAGCATCTCGACTTCTCGTCTTTGTGATTTCAGTTCAGCTCGGTGCATTCTGAGCAGCACGGCAGGCGTCAAAGTTTCCTGGCAACCAAACTGAAGAGAGTCTGAGGAGAGTGATGAAGGATGTGAAAAGCTTGTCAACAAGAAACTCTATTATCCACGTCTTTGCCGCACAGTATTTGACACTTTGAGTGTGTTTTGTACCGAGAATTTGGAGGAATATTTGGAGGCCACAAGTAAGTAACGCATGGGAACCAGATCACTAAACTGTGGCCACGTTGAGATAATGAGAGGGAAGAAAGAGTGTTTAGTTGTGGTTGTGACTCGATTATGCATGAAAATCAAATTAAACACTCATCTAATGCTGTTGTTGACTATGTTAGCTTAACAAGTTTGATCTGATTGCATTTTACTTCAATTTCAACAGATCAAGCCATCAGAGTTCATTCATATAACTCCTTTCATATATCAAAATATAGCACAAAGTGCTTCATACAATTAAAGTTAGTAAAACAAAGCAGAAACACACACACACTAACACACACTAACACACACTAACACACACATGCAGTACACACTGGGAAGAAAGCAACTAAAGTGCAGTTTGCAGTGAGGAAATGTGGCATTAAAGAATAGTCAGTAAAGAGTTACTGTCCTCTAAAAGTTACTCAACAGCTCTGAAAAGCAATAATAAGATGTTATATAAAAATGTGAAGGGTGCACTCACTTTTCTGAGACGCTGAACAGTGCATAGGAATCATATAGAAATGAATGCCAATGATGTACTTAATTCAGATGCATTTAGGTGGTATTATCTCCCTCCTAAACACTGTCCCACTGGAACCGCTCTTCACTGGAACCATCTCGTTACCACACGCTACTGATGTCACGGCCACGGCTTAACGACCTCGCTCCCTCGAGCAGTAAAACGCAGCCATGTCACTCCTGTACAATGTGGTATCTCGTTCCCACGAGTTTGTTTTTCCATGTTTTCTCTCAACAAACGTCACTGGATGGATGACGGCGTCAAATCCCTTGTTTTGTCACACTTCTAACCACTGTTTATCTATTGATACTTCAGTGTGCGGTAAAACAGATGATGTTCGCTTTGTATTTCCAGTATCACCTCCCTGCTTCATCCCACATTCCTGACCAATACGACATGCCAGGAACATTGAGTTTGTGTCTCAGAGCATCTCTCTCTATCAGGCTGAACCCGGTCAGGACACATGTAGGAGCGGGACACAGAGGGATCTATTTCTGATGCTCGCAGCGTCCTCCTCCTTCCTCCTCAGCGTGTTTTATATTCCAGTCTGCTGCAGTGGACTCCACTCAGCAGCAGCACAGTGGACCTCAGCTGCTGAGTCTCTCTCTCTCTCTCTCTCTCTCTCTCTCTCTCTCTCTCTCTCCCTCTTTTTCTCTTTTATATAAAGTCTAAGAACAAATGAGCGCCCTCGGTTCAGAAGGTGACAGCGGCTCTGTCTGGTAAACACCTGGTCCAGACCTGAGGTTTCACAGCTTCCTCCACCCTCGCCACAGACAGTGAAAAGAAGAAGATGAAGAAGAAGGAGAAAAAAATTAGACGACTCACATTAAAACGACCTTGGACCTCGCTCTGCAACTCCAAACAGCAACTGCATCTGTAAAATAGAAATATCTGCTTTACTTCTCTCCACAATGTCAGAAGAAAAGATTAACAGGGGATCTCTGGACGAAGTTGGATAACAGTCTATTCCAAGTTAAAGATGTATAGCAGGTCCACCATATACCATACCACCCTCACCTCCAACATAGTGTGCCTATACCTGGTTAAACTCAGTTTGACCAGTAAATGAAGGGCAGGATGGAGAGTCTGCAGCAGTTTGGTCCTCAGTTTGTGGTGAGATGTCAGTGTCTATGTTCCAGGTTCTTCCTCAGTCTCTGGTTCCTCCTCTGGTTCCTCCTCAGGTTCCTCCTCAGTCTCTGGTTCCTCCTCAGGTTCCTCCTCAGTCCCTGATTCCTCCTCAGGTTCCTCCTCAGTCTCTGGTTCCTCCTCAGGTTCTTCCTCAGTCTCTGGTTCCTCCTCAGTCTCTGGTTCCTCCTCAGGTTCCTCCTCAGTCTGTGGTTCCTCCTCAGGTTTCTCCTCAGTCTCTGGTTCCTCCTCAGGTTCTTCCTCAGTCTCTGGTTCCTCCTCAGTCTCTGGTTCCTCCTCAGGTTCTTCCTCAGTCTCTGGTTCCTCATATTCTGGCTCCAACACATCGGGCTGGATGTGGAGCATGGCTCCATAGCTGCAGCAGAGCTTCAGTTACCACTTAGTGAAGGACAACAAGCCGAGGAGCTACAAACGGGAACATAGAGTCACGTTAAGTGTGAATGGGCACCAGGACTGTGCAGAAACAGACCATAGACACCTTTACGGGATGTCTTAAAAAGTACTCAAAGTATTAACTAAATTAATTTTGGGAAGTTTAAGGCCCTTAAAAAGTATTCAAAAGCGCTATGAGGCATTTAATTACACTTTCCAAATCTATAGTTACATGATGAGATATAGCAACCAATTAGAGTCCTGGTTGCCAGTGAAACATTAAATGGATCTGTGCATAAAACTGACTTTTATGTATGATTTTAAAAGTGTTTGTAAAAAGCATCTGAGGCTTTTCTGATGACCCCAATGCTCCATAACTTCAACACTAAAACTAAAGAACAAAGATAAAAACTTCCTTTAAAGGGAGCTGAATCGACCTGATGACATCCGACCACAGCATCTCAGTTACCTGCAACTCTATTCTTATTATTCTCTTGTCACATCTTTCTCCTCAGTATCTGAACTTCCTGGACTGCTCTGACCTCTGACCTCTGACCCCGGCCGGCTCTGTCTCGCCTGCTGTGACGGGCCTGACAGGCTGATCTGACAGGAAGCTGCCAGCGAGGCGACAGCTCCATCAAGACTCCGAGTGTGAAACGGTGGACGTGTTAAAGACAATCACCCGGGAAGAAGAGGAGGAGGAGGAGGAGGAGGAGGAGAAGGAGGAGGAGGAGGAGGAGGAGGAGGAGGAGGAGGAGGAGGAGGAGGAGGAGGAAGGGGAAGCTCATTTAGCTGTTTGCAGCTGCAGCTAAGCCCCCTGCCTCGCCGCCTGCCCTCCTGGTGTAACATGAAATATTCATCTCATGCATATTTGGTGGGAAAGCTTTAAAAGGCTCTGTTTTAGATCCTCCTTCATTACAGTCGGAAAACAAAGCTCGTTCGACCCCCTCCAGTCCCACATAAACCCCCAGACTTTATTCAGCGTTTGTCTCCCGCTGCTTCCAGGCCAGACACGATGTTTCCAGTCCAGGTTGTGTCTCTCTAAACCCGACACGCCTCCAGGTGTGGAGATGCAGCTGGATTACACAAAGCAGGCTCTGCTGCACATCAGAAAACACCTTCACAGGATGTAAGCATGTTTACATATGTATGTGTGTGTCTTCACATCATAACAAGCCAGACTAGTGGGACTTTATCTCCTGTCAAGACTCATAATGGTTGTTTTTGGAGTTCTGAAGTTTCACATTTGTCATATTTCTAACCCCTGATACACCTGTATTTGCATTTATGCAAATATCTATCTACCTACCTACCTCCCTGTCTATCTATCCTTCTATATATCATCTTTCTATACAGCTCCACAGCTCTAGAGTGTGTGTTTCTGCAGCGGTCCACCTGTTGCTGCTTTACTGCCTGCTTGCAGAGCGGTGATGAAGAACACTTGGCAGCTCCTGCCAGTTGACTTTTTCATTAAAACTAAATTATGACTGGTGTGTTAACGGCATGCCGCACAAGGCCACGCGCCGCCCCGCATTACCATATGATCGATTGGCCGGTGATGAAGCTTCGCTTATTGCAAAGTTCACACAGAATAACGAGGGGAAATCAGGATGAAACTTAATATTCTCAGCTCACCTCGTCTGAAAGGAGACCTGGAGTGGAGAGACATTTTTACCTCGGCTTTGTTAAATAATGACAATCTAAGTCCCGGCTAAAGGCATCATCACACCCTCATCATGTATAAATAGGCAGGTAAAAGAAGCAGGTAAAAGAAAGTGGGCACAACTGAATAAAGACCGAATGTAATGAGAAAAAATAAGTGTGATCCAAGTAAATGAAGGACAGAGCTGTGAGTTTTCCATTTGTGGTGAGATGTTTCTCTGCCCCTGGTTCCTGCTATGGTTCCTCCTCAGTCTCTGGTTCCTCTTCTGGTTCTTCCTCAGCCTCTGGTTCCTCCTAAGTTTCTTCCTCAGTCTCTGGTTCCTCCTCAGGTTCCTCCTCAGTCTCTGGTTCCTCCTCAGGTTCCTCCTCAGTCTCTGGTTCCTCCTCAGTCTCTGGTTCCTCCTCTGGTTCCACCGCAGCCTCTGGTTCCTCCTCTGGTTCCTGCTGAGTGTCTGGTTCTTCTTCTGGTTCTTCCTTAGTCTCTGGTTCCTCCTCAGTCTCTGGTTCCTCCTCTGATTCTTCCTCAGTCTCTGGTTCCTCCTCAGGTTCCTCCTCAGTCTCTGGTTCCTCCTCTAGTTCCTCCTCAGTCTCTGGTTCCTCCTCAGTCTTTGGTTCCTCCTCTGGTTCCACTGCAGCCTCTGGTTCCTCCTCTGGTTCCTGCTGAGTGTCTGGTTCTTCTTCTGGTTCTTCCTTAGTCTCTGGTTCCTCCTCAGTCTCTGGTTCCTCCTCTGATTCTTCCTCAGTCTCTGGTTCCTCCTCAGGTTCCTCCTCAGTCTCTGGTTCCTCCTCTAGTTCCTCCTCAGTCTCTGGTTCCTCCTCAGTCTTTGGTTCCTCCTCTGGTTCCACTGCAGCCTCTGGTTCCTCCTCTGGTTCCTGCTGAGTGTCTGGTTCTTCTTCTGGTTCTTCCTTAGTCTCTGGTTCCTCCTCAGGTTCTTTCTCAGTCTCTGGTTCCTTCTCAGGTGTCAACTGTCTGGTTTATTTATGGTTAATAACTGGGAGTCAGAACCACTGGTTATGACCAAAGGTTTATTTTAATAAACTTTTACTTGTGGTTTGATTTATTGCTTGGAGCTTTGTTCCTTCCCAGCTGACCTGAGGTCAGTTGCTCATGCTCATAGTTTTACTCATAAACTACGAGTGTTTAGTGAGTTAAAGCTCTGTTGTGTTGCTGGTTACAGCTGGAGATGGAGATAAGGTCTTAAAGTCGTTGTCTTAAGACTTAAAAAGGTGTTTAAATCAACTTGAGGATTCCTGCAGACTGCCTGTATAAGGCTTGTAAAGAGGCTGTAAAGTGTTATCTGGGGCGTTCCTGATGAAACCAGTGTCCCAGAGCTTCTATGTCAACACCAGAGAACCAGGATAAATACTGAGCAGAGCCTGCTGCTGCGCTCCGCTGCTTCATATCTCTGGCTGGGATTGGCCTGATGGCTTTATTGGATTTTAAATCAGCGTGATAAAGTACTTTGGTCTGACAGGCATTTAATTGACTGTAATACATAAAAATAGATATCTCCATCTGGTACTTTAATTTCATTTTAGAATGAGACCAGATCCTGTTTTTTTCTTCTTTTTTTTCTGTTTCAACAGGAATGAATAGAACAAGAAGCAGTGCCATCTTCTCTGCTCTCTTATTCATATTGACTATAAATATTGGAGGAAGTCCTTTTTAAAGAATATATTTTAAATGATCTGCGGCCGGAGTGAGATGATTCTGCTAAAAATATCCAGAATGAATCACTTTCATGTTTCAATCTTGATTTTTTTTGCAGGTTCGTCTTTGCACGTGGGAGCGTGTGAAGCGTGGAGCAGCCAGACGACGATTTCAACGACACAACAACAATAAAGTTCACGCAAACAACATGTGAACGGTCAGGAGGTGAAACTTCCTTCTCTTTTTAAACTCCTCGTCCACGTGTTTATTGTTCCCCTACTCTCTGCTGACAGGAAGTCGAGGTCCCACGGTTTGTCAAGACTTCCTGAGGATGTGATGCTGGCTGCAAACATCTGGTCAACACACACACACACACACACACACACACACACACACACACACGCACATGCACACACACACAGAGTGACCAGCTCCAGAGGAGGGGAAGCGATGATTATCTGCAGCCTGTCAGACGCTCCCATCAGGTAAAGCCACTTCCCAAATCCTCCATCATTGTCTCGCACAGTTCCAGAGGGAGCGCGGGGATTAGCGGGCCGAGCCCTGTCTGAGTCCGTGCTAATCTCTGGATGTTTTGACACCTTTCCACGTCTAACATCCTCATCCTCGTCCTCATCCTTCCCTTCATTCCCTTCCCTCCGCTCCATGCTGAGCTGCAGCAGCGACCGGGCTGTTATTTTCTCTGCCGATGACATGATAGGAAAGCATCAAACCCCTGCAGTTTCTCCCTTTCACTGCCTGGACAATAACAAGCGGATAAGATCCCTATAAAAGATAGATTCACAGTCCTGTAATCTTAATCTTACTTCAACATGTTTTTTTTTCCTTTTACAGCAAAAATCCATATCGACTCCCTCACAGCGGTCCTTTATTTTTAGAAATTGGATTTTTTTTTCCATCCCAAGCTGCAGCATTAGTCGTTATTCCTCCTCCTCGTCTTCGGTGACATTGTCTTTCTCCTTTTTATTGACTTTTTCTGTCCTGTGAGGCTCAGCGTGTGGGAGGAATAAACAGCACTTAGCTGCAGGTACGCTGAGACGGGCTGAGACGGGCTGAGACGGAGCCGTCCTGGCGCTTTACGACCAGCTGTGATGCAGGATGGACGGCACCATAAACTCCCAGATTTATACCTGAGTTTGACTGATTCCTCCAGCAGGGAGGAGGAAACTTCACGAAACCTGAGGAATTACTGAACAGCAGGAAACCCTTATTTAAGATGCAAATTTTCCCCTGCTTCAAAAGCTCCGAGTCTCCTTTCGCCTGGGTTTAAATTTCTATTGTGAAGCTGCATTCAGACGAGAACTGGAATGAAGAAAACTTTGAAGACCAAAGACTTCCAAAAATATCATCTCATCAGCCTCGTTCATGTTAAAATGAATGAGGTGAGGCCATTTCTCAAATCAGCTGTCTGAGAAAGGTTGTCAATGTTAATCAAATATGCCCCTAACTATTAAACCTATCTTATTAATAATATCTTATTCATCGTTTAATTATTTTTAAACCACACGATCACACTCTGGCATGAGAAACTTAAGTTGATGAAATTGTTGTAGAGTTGTAAAAACTTTTATATATTTCATATATTTCATGATAGAAAATGACATTTTTTGACTGCGTGTGTGTTGGAGCCAGAGCTTTTTGGAGCCAGCTCTAGTTGTTGGATCTCTAGTTGGATAGTTGACTAGTTGGATCTCAGTGGTGGTGCACGTGAAGTCACTACTGCGTTGGCTTCGCTTTTCAGACCAGAAGACTTCGTCCATCTTTCATAGAAAGTCCGACGGTCGGCACCCAAAGTATAGCTCCACCAAAATGGTTGAACACAGCAAAAGAGATGAAGGATGAAATAGTTTACAGGGCTGTTACATCTTCAAGTGAGCAGGCTGTCCATGTTCCAGAGATGGAGCTACTCCTCAATCCCTGTTCCTGGAACTGGTTGAGCTGGAGAGCTCAATGTACTAAAAGCTTATTCATGTACAGAACAACAAACAAACATCTGAATCACGTTCTGATAAACATCATGGGAACACTCTGAAGGACTCGGTATGTTATCAGCATCAGACACAAGGTTCTAGTTCTGAGACGAGCTGTTCTGGGATGGGTGAGTACCAGTATAGACAGTATAACCAGTATACCCACTACAAAAAAAACAGACCTTACCACTAGACAGTGACATCCATCTCTTAAAGGGGACATATTCTGCAAAACTCACTTTTTATTGCATTACTGTGTATGTATGTAGTGTCTCCTGGTCCCTTCAGTCAGAGTCCATTAGCATTTAAAGGGAAAGGCACCGAAACTGAGCATTCAGTGCTGGGCTGTCAGACTGGTACACTCAGTCTTTGGGTTTTTCTGACCAAAGTTACTAAAATGACTTTTAGACATCAAGGAACTAACATCTAATTCAAAGCTTTAAACTTTTCCCAAGCAGCTCTGTAGCTTCGACACGTCATCACATCATCTTCAGATCTCCAGACAAAGTCGAGCTAATGTAACATAGTTCGGCTTCATACTTTTTACCAGGACGTCTCATGTGTATCCTCTCCAAGGTGTGGTCAGTAGAGCAGCATCTAAACCATTAACGTCGACCCTGCTCTCCCTCTCAGTCAAACCTGCAGCTGAAGTTAAATCACACCTGTCTGGAACAATTAACGCGCCTCGTCCCGGAGCATCATTAAATCGTCCCTCTTCATTTCCTGTGACCGCAGGTGTCTGGCCAGGGCTAATGATAGAAGCAGTAAAAACATTATTAGTGCAGCACCTTTTACACAAGCTCAAATTGTTTCACATAAAAAGCCAAGGAACATAAAGCCAACATGAAAACAGCAAGAAAATGTAATTGATTTAACTAATAGGAAATATGACGGGGCGTAAAACACCACATGCCGGCATGAAGAAAAGAGATAAAAAATAAAGAAGGCTGCGTTAAGGTCACACTACTAAAGCACTTTCCATTTTCCACTTGACTGCACTAAAGATCCGACCTGATAAGTTGTTGTAAAATGATGAATTAAACTGCCCGACAGTTTATTACAAGGGAGCGGAAACAAAAGATCGTTGAATCTGTTTATTTTACATCTACAGCAATGCAACACTGACAGGAGCCATTAAAATTCAGAATCCTTAACATGTTTTTTATATATTACAACAGATTCGATTTCTCCTTCTTAAAGGATTTAAATACTAATTGAACTGGTAGCTCTGCACCGCTGCGTTCTCATCTCTGCCTCCAACCAGTTAATACCAGTTAAACCAGTGCAGCTTCATTCTGCCGCCCACGTCCTGATGGGTCTACCTGCTCTCAGCTGTGATTGTTCTGCAGGAAACAGAGAGCGAGCTGCTGCAGAAACAGCAGAAGCCACAGTTTTCAGCCTGGGTTTCCTCCACGTTCCTCTACGTAGGCTTCATGCCTCATAAAACTAACTGCCTGATATCCAATTACCGTCTTTACGGGGTGCGTTCGCATAGAAAAAGTTTTACTTTGCCAGAGCGTTCTCAGCTCTTTGGGGGGGCATCAAACAAGCAAAAACTCAACACAGATGCAATAAAGAGAAACGAGTGAAAGATTAGTTTGATAGCGTTCTGCTTGTAGCAGGAAGTAATTTTCCCCTTGTTTCTACGACTTTCGTCTTTCACATCTTCACATCTTCGCTCACGGTTGGTTTTCTAATGCCGGGAGTGAATCTGTTAGAGCAGATAAAACTAAGAAAGAACACAAACCGGACCGAGGCGTCTGCTCCTCAGTGTAAATGCCACATGTGCAAACACACACACGCACACACACACAGACAGGAAGTGTCCAGGAGGAAGTGTGGAAGAGCTGCGGGGTCACCAGAGGTCACCGCCACCTGGGAGGAGGCTATTGTGCATGATTGATGTTTCCCTGCAAACAGGAGCCGTTTGCGTCCCCATGGCTGTCATTTCAACTCCTATCATGGAAATGTGCACTGAACCTGCTGGATCTGCCCCAGGGGAGGTGTGTGTGTGTGTGTGAGTGTGTGTTAGTGTGTGTGTGTGTGTGTGTGAGTGTGTGTTAGTGTGTGTGTGGGTGTGTGTGAGTGTGTGTTAGTGAGTGCGAGGGGAGGTAAGAGCAGTGGGGGATTTTATTGAAGCTGGAGCGTAACATCTCCCTGCTGGCAAACAAGCAAAAACACTCACAACTGTGTTTTCTGTGTGTGTGTGTGTGTGTGTGTGTGTGTGTGTGTGTGTGTGTGTGTGTGTGTGTGTCCTTTTCCTCATTTACACAGCTGAGTGTTTCCTCCTCGCTCCTAGGTTCTTATAACCTGTTAGAAAAGCCGACTGTTTAATTGTAAGAAAGACTTTGCGTCATTGTGAGAAGAGAAGGAAAAGTTGTTGTTTCCTCACAAGGAAAGTGGGTTTTGTCTCACAAGGACAATGTGTGAAGAAAGAAAAACTAGTGGGAGACACTCGCTGCTTGTTACCCTGGGCAAAACAGGAAACGTGGGGGAAAAAAACAACAAAGAAAGAAAAATGCAAATGTTGACATGTTTATAGGAGCTATTATCTGAGGAAACAGTATTAATCCTTAATGCTGTCATCTTCGCTGCATTTATGTGAGAAAACAAATCATCTGAAAGGTGATTTACCTTCAATATCAGCAACTGAATGGAATGTGAAGAAGCTTTCAGGTCCAGGAAGTAAGTGAAACCTGTCTGACTCATCTGGACATCTTTATTTCTCTGTGTTTAGCTAGCTATCTAGCTAGCTAGCTAGTTAGCTATCATCTCACTACCTACCTACCTACTGTATCTACCTGCATAGCTAGCTAGCTAGCTATCATCTACCTACCTGTCTGCCTGTCTGGCTGCCTGACTATCTATCTATCTATCTATCTATCTATCTATCTATCTATCTATCTATCTATCTATCTATCTATCTATCTATCTATCTATCTATCTATCTATCTATCTATCTATCTATCTATCTCTATCTGTACTACAGCTCTATGGCTTTCTGCAGCAGGTTTGTGGGACAGCTCTCCATCTCTGTCAGCCTCAGATGATCCCGGCTGGTGTCGTTAGTGAATCCTGCTGTGGTGAACCAGGCCGAGCGTCTGGGGACGAAGACACATCAGGAGGAAAAAAGATTCTACTACCTACTACTACCTGAAAGAGTAGACAAGAAAGCCTCGTGGTATTATTCTCAAGGTCTTTTGTCACTTGTTTTTCACCATTTGAAAGAAGAAGAAGAACAGGAAGGGGATGAGGTTTTGGAATGGAAACTTGAGGAAGATGCTGCAAACATGGGAATGGGAATATTTGTAAGAAGCAGGTTTCTGACCCAGTGAAGGAGGCAGGACACGTACACTGGTCTGAACCAGTTGTAAACCACTGGAAGACTGTGAAAAGCAGCTGTTGTGCTGCCAGAAGGCAGAATAACACTAGTGGCCTTGCTTCTTCTACTGTCCCATGTTTCCAGATGATGGAGGAGACGATGCGTGGGGAGGAATGTAACGTGGGCGTGTCGTCAGGCATTAATCCTGCTCCGCTCTGCAGCAGAAACAAGCGCTCTACAACCGACTCACGTAAACACCATAATCCAGTTATTCTCTCATTCAGTGTGAGCCCAATATTCAGACTATTACAGCCCATGTAAACATGAAAAAGAACGGGACTCAAACGTGAATGTTTAAGTGTCTTTAAAGTCATTCAGGAGAAATAGTTTTCCTGACACAGTTTTCCAGCTCACGTGTTTGCACACAGCGACTGTGACTAATGGCAGATGTTCACAGCTGTTCACTAATAGCAGTAAAGCGTATTAAGGTGAACCGTGGAGTCGGTGTTTGCCCGCGTAGGTGTCGATGTGCATGGAACCTGCTCAGCGTCACTAATGCAGCATCCATCAGGCCTCATGAAATAATGCAAAAAAAAAAAAACTCAGTTTGGATTTAAACTCATTTTCTCTTTCAACACCGCTCATTTTTGTCATGGAGCGGCATTGACTTGCTAAAATTCCTATTCAATTTATGCAAATCCCCCCCCCCCCCCACAATAGCCACTGTTGCAAAGTGTTGCATACTGTAAGCCAGCTGAAGCGGCGGCGTGCTGGAGCCCAGAGCGCCGCTCCCTTCAGGTTTCACAGCGCTGTATCTGCACGGGGAAGCTTGACACCAGGGAGGCAGGATGAATAATAGATGTGTGTTACTTCACCAAAACGGATGAATAATTCAGGAAGGGGCAGGGGAGGGTGTGGAGGGCGGTGGGGGGGGGTGGGCTGCACTCCGAACAGAGATGCAAGATGACCGAGCTCAACGTGCTCGTCTAAAAATACAGACTCCTGGCATGTGTCTGTGTGAGAGAATGCATCGGTCCACGTCGGCAAAACACACGCTTCCTGCAGGGTAGACGATGTTAACTCATACAAAGACATGCAGCTACACTCCACCACCTACACACACTGTATAGAGCCTGAAACACAATGCCCAGGCACTCAGAAGTTTCCCATGTCCCCCGGCGAGGCCTGGATTAAAGAAGCTGAATAGGAAGCCTGGAGAAAGGCAGAAGACAGTGCGGTGGAGCTGCGCGTCTAATCCGGTGACCAAACCACTCAGAGAGTGCATGTCCAGGCCAAAGAGGTTTTAGGTGGCTTTGGAGTTTGGCATTGGGAACACTGGTTCCTGCACTGCAGTGATCTCGCCTGGCTTTAAACACACACGCACACACAAGAGAAAGATGTTCTTTCTCTTCACGGTGCTGAAGCCTCCAGACAGTGAAACACAGCTCAGTTATTAATACTGAGAAGTATGAGGAAGCTCATTAATGCAACCAATCCCTTTTCTCATACTTAAAGGAGACCTGGAACACTTGAATGGAGAATTAATCCCTGTTCTCTGGTGTTAATTTAGAAGAATGGAACATTGGTTTCATTTAGAAATGCCTCAGATGCTGTTTTCCTCCCTTTTTGTGCAGTCCTATGGTACGTAACTTTACGGTCAGTCTAAACAGGGTTAGGGCCTCTCGGCTTGTTCCTGAACCCCAGCGGTAGCTGGAGAGATGCAGCTATGAAGGAGACTGAGGAGAAACCAGGAGCAGAGACATTCCTCCACAAACTGAAAACCAAACTGCTGCAGACTCTCGGTCCTGTCCTTCATGTCCTCTCCTACCTGAACAGAGGCAGCTTCACACTCATTATCTCTGAAGTAGGGGTTGCATTTTACATTATATTGTGTCTCTGCCTGTTTTTTTAGCTGCATTTTAACTTCTGAACTTAATACATAAGTAAAGACGTGATGATGTTTTTGGATCTGTCATGCATCTCCCTCTCTTAGCTCTCCTTAGGTGCAAAGGTGCACGACTCACCGTGCATCTTATCTGGCGCATGTATTCATGCATTATGGACTTTAAACTAAATAAAACATAACTTCATGATATTGTTCTTGCACGCCTCATAAATACCTGCCTCGAACATCTCACTCCGGATACATACGGCTTTGCAATACATCGCACATTCAAATAGCTTACTTGAAATATGATATATTATAGAATTATTCATATTTGAAGACAGATTTGCTTTCAGCAGATGAGTTTACTGCAACCTGCCCCTCCTGCGGGAGCATCTCCAAAGAAAACAGACGACTAAATGAAGCAATTGTTCTTTGTCTTCCCGGCTCCATTTTCTCTGACCTTCACGTTTCCAACTCCATTGCACAGGATAACCAGAGTATTTTATCACAGCCACTGTAGGCTGCAGCAGCTCGTGCCTGAAATGTAAACTCTGCATCCTGTGTGTCCCTGGGATAAGTGAGAAATGAATGTAAAAGAGTCGATCTGTGTGTGTGTGTGTGTGTGAGTGGGTGTAAGTGAGGAGGGAGTTGCTCCATCACTTCTTACAATCACACTGCACTCAGAGCTCGTGCTTCTGGGCTAATTGCTCGGTAAATAACATGAACCCAAACAGAGGCAGCTGGGAGTCGAGTGCACTCATTAGGATGAGTGGCATCGCTGAACGAAGCGAAGAAACACAACCTGTGATTACTCGAATCAAGACGGCGCTGTCGCTCCAATCAGAGCTCGTCCACGCTGACGTCTGCTTCACAAACTCAGGAGGAGAAACTCAGGAGGCCCTGGAGATTAGTACCGCTCAACACCGGAGAACAGATTCTATCAGCCCGAGAAATATCATCATCACATCGTTGGCTGGAGCATCAGAGAACGCCACCATGTTGTTACCTCTTTAATAAGATCAGTAAGATCAGCTAAAACAAACAAACAAATGTACATAATGTATACAATGTATACAAAGGGAACCTGGGAAATACAGACATCCAGGCGAGCCACAGTTGAGTCACTTTTAGTGCAGGTGTCGGATCCACTGGGAACACTGGGGCGCGTCCCCACCACTTTTTGTCATTAAACATTTTGTCAACACCTCTTTTTCAAATGTTAATTACCCATAACCTCACTAATTAATGAAGAAATAATGTGGCTGTCACGTGAGGAGTGTTCAGGTACCACTGGGTAATCTGGGTAAACCATGGAGAAAGACCTGGGGTCTAGCTCTGTGTGTGTGTGT
>CM055199.1:22089955-22092455 GCA_029224185.1 Karalla daura
GTGTGTGTGTGTGTGTGTGTGTGTGTGTGTGTGTGTGTGTGTGTGTGTGTTTGAACAGCAGACAGAGCAGATGCACCTGGTACAATATTAGCTAATTAATAAGTTGTTTGCTGGAAAATGAATCACCCTAATTAAAATCATGTTTGAAGGCGTTTCATTTGCTCCTGTGTGATAATTTCCCATTTTAGATCTTTGTTCACTTTTTCGTTGACTTTGCACTTTTGTTTGGACACACAATCACACAAATACAAAACGGACAATTGTAAGATAAAATGCACATTGTGAGTCATGAAGACAGAGAAAACGATTGAGCTTCTAGTTTTGATGATTTGACACCTATACCATGGAATGCTAAAGCTATCAGCTGCAACAGTTAGCAGCAGTAAGCTGTTAGCAGCAGTTAGTTGTTAGTAGCAGTTAGCTGTTAGTAGCAGTTAGCTGTTAGTAGCAGTTAGCTGTTAGTAGCAGTTAGTTGTTAGTAGCAGTTAGCTGTTAGTAGTAGTTAGCTGTTAGTAGCAGTTAGCTGTTAGCAGCAGTTAGTTGTTAGTAACAGTTAGTTGTTAGCAGCAGTTAGTTGTTCATAGCAGCTAGCTATTAGCAGCAGTTAGTTGTTAGTAGCAGTTAGCTTAACAACTGTTAGCTGCTAGCAATAAACTGCAGTCATTTGCACATTTGTGTCATTTTGCATATCAAGATTAGATTATGGCAGTGTATGTCATTCTTATGTATGTGCAGATTAGGATGACAATAAAAACTCTTTGAGTCTCTGAAACTTTAACCAGTTAGTTGTTAGCAGTTAGCAGTTAACACTTAGCAGTGAGACTGCTGGTACAGGACACAACAAACAAAGCTTGGTGTAAAACCAGGACCACTGCAGCCTCAAACAGCTGTGCAGAGCTGAGGTTTTTGACCTGTGTTCTCAAGGGCGACGCCAACAGTGAGTGATGGAGGAGAGAGGAGTGGGAGGAGGGCATGAGGAGGGGGTGAGGAGGGGGTGAGAATGGATGGATGGAGGGAGTCAGCCAGGCCAGTCTGACCGACTCCGGGCAGCGACACAACAGCGACACGGAGCCAAAAGCTGTGATGAAGCTCCATCTGCTCTGCTCCATCACCAGCGCCTGGAAGTCACCTGCAGAGGACGACCGCGCTACAGCTGGAGCCCACAGCCTCCATACTTCTGGTTTTACATCACCTTTGCTACAGCTGTACCTCATTAACAGCTGGACTTTACTGCAGCTTCATTCTACCGTATCTTTGCTTCCAGTTACTGTAATGAAAGAAGTCACATTGAAAAAGACCATTAACGAGGATGTGAAATTAGTGTTTACTCTTCATAAAATGTTCTCATCAGGAGCTTCACATACTGAGCTGGAGCCACTTCATCATTTGTCGTCTGTTTTTGTAGCTTCGCGCTGGGTTTTTTCTGGTTAAATTGACCAACAAATTGCAGTGCAGTTTACTAAACGCTGTGTTTTTCTCTCCAGCCGAATGCAAAGAAACCCGATGGGCCAGTTTGGGTTTATTGTAATCACTGGGTGTGAAGCCGGTGCTAAATGTTTACAGATCTGGCCATTTGGAGGAGATTAAATCACTTTCAGAGTCCAGACTGAAAACTGTGAAATTGTTGTCTGAGATGGTGGTGGGGGGGCACTAATCCGGTAAACGTGACTGTGTTCAGCACAATGCCAACATCAGTTTGTTTCTGACAAAATCTGTTTGTTTTATGTCTGAACAGAACTGCTGTCAGCTGTCTGCAACGAGGGGAGACAGCTGACCACAATGTTGCACTGCAGACAAATACTAAACACATGCTCTAAAACGTCATTTATAATATATTCTGTAATGTTATCAATTGTCATTAACAATACCTCATTTTGGTCTCAAAAAAATCCACAAAAAAATGAAGAGAGCATGCAACCTCGACCCTGGAAAGGCCGAGACCAGGATGCAAACTTGAAGGCTTCTTCCTGTATGAGGCAACGATGCACTGTGGTTTATGATCCTCAGTGTTTCCTCGCTATACAAGCAGTTGAAAGCTAGACTGTTATTTCACTGTTCAGAGGCCTTCTTTTAAGCCTTGCCTTCTTCTCACACACTTTAACCAAAGTGTAGAATGTATAGAATCTGCAGTATGTGCACCTGTTACAGGTGCTTCATATCTCTCCCCAGCACCAGCTGTCTGTTCTCCACAGGTCATGGGCTCAGATGCCCACACGGCTGAAAAGTTAACAGGGAATAAATAAACTTCCCGAACTTATCTGTGGCCAGGAATCTAAAAATACCCACTAATACGATAATAATGTGGCTGCGGGTGCCCGGGGCTGATGAAGCGCTGCCTCCTCAGTGAGTTGCAGACCCTGCTGACCGGTGATGGAGCGCGGCGTCCTGGCAGCGTTTCCAGGCGGAGGCTGGCAGACAGAGATGCAGCGGGTGCAGGAAACTGGCCGGAGAAGCAGGCGTGGAGAGAGTTTGGCTAACCACACACGGCTTTGAGAGATGA
>CM055199.1:22094955-22109955 GCA_029224185.1 Karalla daura
AACACAGTTACTTTATTATTAATCTAACATTTGAGAGAGGAACTGAAAGTTTAAAAAAATGACTCTTACCTTCTATTTCAAGATATTTACAGAGTTTCAATGCAACAGAGTGAAGTCTAGTCATGTTTTCAACCAAAACACCACAATCAATATACTAATTACTTTATTGTGTGGTATTTTTGCTCTGTTCACGTGTGTCTGGATATGTGTTTTTCCACTGTGTTTGAGCAGCACACACACACACACACACACACACACAGACACACGTGTTCATCCTTCTGAGCTCCATGAGCTGGGCTGTGGGGAGAATTATGTTGAGCTGATACATGAATGTGTTTGCATACACAGACGTGTGTGAGTGTGTGTGTGTGTGTGTGTGTATGTGTGTGTGCGTGTGTGAGAGAGAGAGACAGATTGCTGTCATGGGAGTCGTCTGCACAGACGAAGGTTCAGTTATTCCTTAATGAATTCGATTACAGAGATGGGACCATACATCAAAACAGAGCGCAGAGCTCATCTGTGGCTGCAGAGGCGCCGCCTCTCGCTCCTCTTCCTCCTCTTGCTCCTCTTCCTCCTGTTTACTGAGTCACGCAGCCAGAAAAACCTCTAGGATTTATGTCTGTGAGCCGGAGGAGCCAGGAGACTGCACGGCTCCACAAGCCGAGTTAATTCCCTCATTTTCTACACCGTGCAGTCTGATTGGGCCACAGCTGCGTTGTTTGAGTCCTCGTCTCATCCGGATACGACAGATAGCTTCTAAATGTGTCCTCTGTCCACCCGAAGCCGCCTGTCTGAGGGCTTAATCCGCAGGACGCAGATTAGAGATGAAGACGTGACGAGGAGAAGAAGCATAGCCTCCAGCTCTGAGCTCAAACAAACCAGGATTTAACCTGGATCTAAACCTCCATCACAACCAGTACCTCCAGCATCCAAAAACATTGTTAAAGCACTTTGTTTCTTTTATCCCCTCAGGTTACACACCCAGGTCCATCTGGTGATCCATATCGTCAAACATTTGATGCATCTGCACTCAGAGAACTGACAGAGTTCAAGTAGAAAAAGCTCCTTTGACTTTGACTTGAAGGTGGATTAGACTAACAAGATTTCATTTCATCCACAGCTGTTAAAAACAAAAATCTAATCATAACACAAGCAGAGTTTGGATCTGTCAGGCCTGACCTCAGTCAGATAATCACAGCAGACAGAAGCATGCTACTGAGGTAAATATCAAATAGTCTGTGTTCTACTGAACCTGAAGATCTGCTGCTTAAGTCAGGGAAAGGTGGCACTGAAGATAACTTCCAAGCAAAGAGACAAACACTGAATAAACACATGAAAGCTGTTTGTATTTTCAGTTCAGGCAGCGTTAATAGACAAAGTACGTTCAGATCACTCAGCATTTGGAGACTACTTGTGAAACTGAAAACTTCTTCTCAAACACCTTTAATCATTCTTTAAATCGACGTCACATCAAAGTGGCATCTTTCTACTGACTGTCCAGTCTCATGACTATCAACATCCTCAGTTCTCTCTCGATTCTGACTGTCTTTGATATCTCTGTGTATAACTGAGATCTATACCATAATCTGGTTTTGAGACAAACTCAAGTTTATCATTCTTTGTCTTTCAATTAAGCTTCTCCTGCTTTTCCACTTTTATGGAATTAGTCTTAATTCTGACGTATCGTAAACATTTTTATTGTCTTATTTCTATCTGATTCGATTCTCAATCCTCCTACCTGTGGACCAGCTGGTTGTTCTGTCAGACAGGTGTACGCAGATGTTCAACCCCCCCCCCCCCACTAACTCCCCCCATTAGACAGTCTGATCCTGATGACGGTGCAGAAACCAGGCACCCAGGGGCAACATGAACACATCCATGTGTTTACTGGGTTACTGGTAAAAGACCCCCCGCCTCAGCTCAGGGCCTGGGAAATAATTGGGGTGAGGAAGGCGAACAAGGAGGGAGGGAAAGAGGGAGGGAGGGATGTGGGTGAGTTTGATATGCTGATGTAGGAAAACGCAGTGCGGAGAAGGGAGGAGGGAGGAGGGAGGAGGGGGGGTGGCGGGAGGGGGGGGGGGGGGGGGGGGGGGGCGAGTGGGATTATTAGGAAAATGGTCCTGGCAGGGAAGAAAGGCAGCCTGGGAAAAGAAAAGTGTGTGTTCGTGTGTCAGAGAGAGAGAGACTGGGCAGCAGAGGTGCCTTTGAGTCAAACACACACACACACACACACACACACACACACGCACTCAGCCCCCAGGGAGAAGTTAGCACGGTGGCTAAACTGCAGCTGTCAGGAGGGAGAGGAAATGAAAGAGGAGAGAGGAGAGGAGACAGAGGGAGGGAGGGAGGGCGGATGATGATGATGATGAGTCCAGGGAGGAAGAGGAGGAGGACAGGAGTTGCGCGTATATTTAATAGCTGGGACAGGCCTGAGTGATGCATGCTGGGAAGTGGAAGAGGGGGAACAAAGTGAGACCAAGGTGAAGGTTAATAGAGAAGAAAAACACCTCAGGAAAAACAAAACTGCTTCCACTTCTCTCTCTCTCTCTTCACTGCAGAGACAGAAGGAAGGAAGTCAGAGGAAGGATGGAAGGAAAGAGGAAGAGAAGGACTCCTCGCTTCTCTTTTTGGAAAATCTGGGGTTCTTCCTCACAGTCACGCTCGGAGCCAAAAAATAAAAATAAAAAAATCTGTTGCTGTTAAAAAAATCAGCTGCTGCTCCCGTTCAATCGGTCGCATAAAGGACGTGAGGAAGAGGAAGTCTGCAGCCAGCGGCCTCCCTCGCCGAGGAAGGGCGGCGAGGTCACCAACGCTGCAAAACTAAACACAGAACTTTATTTTTATTCCTCCTCCCCCTCCTCCTCCTCCTCCCACTCCTCCTCCTCCTCCACCTCCCTAGCTGCATTGGAAAGGTTACTGTAGAAGTTTTGCTGTCGGAGGAAAATGAACTTTCCGGAAAACTTGGGTGTGGGAGGAGATGGGGGTGAGGCACGGGGTGAGTCGTGGGGGGGAGGGGCTCCCACAGCTGACCTGACAGAACAATTACAGAACATCATAAAGCATGAAATGATTTTCTGGGTCCTGAAAGGAGCACGTAGAGTTGATACTCTTCTCCTGCAGCTCAGGTCTCACCCACGTCCTCATGTATGAAAAGAATCTGTTAATGAGACTAATTTAGTTCAAATAAACCAGCTTTTGGAAAAAAAAATCCTGAGATTTTTGTATTTTAAATGCAGCAGAGACAGACGAGGGAGAGTTGAAGGTCAGGAAACTGTTCCAGCTTAAAGAGGACGGCACCTTGTGACTGAGCTCAAACAGATGGGATCACAGACTCGTTTCAACGTTTTACTTAAGCCACAATAAAGCTCAGCCTTGATGGCGTAAGTTATAACATGCAGCTTTGCAGTATTTCACTAATATGATCATAACAAATACTGTGTAAATTGGGACAGATAGATGGATGGGTAGGAGATGGTGCGCTTACATGGCAGTTTATAGCAGCATAAAGGTGATATTTGCAAAATTTCTAGAAATTTGTAAGTATAATTGCATAATTCTATGTCGAGTCTAATCTGGTGAGACTTCACTTTGAGGAAGATGGATGTCCAAAACAATTTCTTTATTAGATATTCTAATTAGATGAAGACACAGTTCAGTATCCTCATCTGCCCAAACACACTGACACGTGACATGTAAGTCTATAAAGAGAGTTTCTGTCACACATTAAACTTCAATTAAAATAAATGTTTGAGATGCTCCACTAAATTTAGGTGCTTCCATCTTCAGTTTTTTATTGCAATATTTACGTTTCTCACATTTGTAGCAAACGGTGGAAAGATGAAAACAAGTTAAAAATGGTGTGTAATGGAAAGTTATACATGTATTTATAGTTACATCATATATATTACATATTTTCCATTCCTACATGGAATTACATGGCAGTGGAATTCTGCTCCTTCGCCAACATCACGCTCCTTCATCAACTTTTAATTTCTAGATGCGTCTCAGTTCATTACCGACGACCTTTAACCTGAGCTTCACCACTAAATCATTCAGAACGCAGCTCAGAACAAAGACCCCTCTCCCAGCCCTCAGTCTGTCTCCCCTCTCTGTACCTGTCTGTCTGTCTGTCTGTCTGTCTGTCTGTCTGTCTGTCTGTCTGTCTGTCTGTCTGTCTGTCTGTCTGTCTGTCTGTCTGTCCGTCCCACCCCCTCATGGAGACATTTACATGATTTACACTCGTACAACTATTCAAACAGCCTTCGCCGCCGAGCCCGACATCACAAACCCTGACAGCCGGGAGGAGAATTTACGCTCCACCTGCAGCACCTTTACAGGAGTTTGGGGACATCAATCGCTTTCCATAAATTTCGCAGTTTCCCGGCGAGTGCAGGAGTAATCCTCTTTAACGCCGCCCGGCGCTGACAGGGCAGCGTCAGAGCGAAGACTTGAGTCTAAAATAAGATGTCAAGCTTTCTCTGGAAGTGGCTGCTGGCTGCAAAAAGTGCAGCTCCTCCACTAACACAGATGAAGACGCCTGTCAGTCAGAGGGAGAAAAGGCCTGAGACGGAGGAAAACGTTTCTGGACATGTTGACGGACCTGAAGGACGCAGACGTGTGAAGCGCTGACCTGTAATTACGATAAACATAGTTTTTAGATATCGCTGAATTTAAAAGCAGCACATTTTCACGTTACAGAAAGACAAACAACACTGCTGTCTGCTCACCCCAGTGGACTCAGGGATCAAACTGATCCAGGAGTGTGTCAGTGAAGAAACAGATAGGCCGATTTAATTTGTTGTGTGTGCAGAGAGACTTTTAAAGGTCTCTGTCAGCACAAACATAGTCGGTACGCCTCTGTCACCTTTGTTTCACAATAAAAGCCTGGTAATGGAACCTCGTAAATATCATAGAAACATTGTTATGCTCTTACAAGGTCAATACCTTTCAATGCAAACTCCTACAAGAAGCTTTTTGACATGTCAGAAACATCACTTTTTTTGTAAACAAGAAGAGTTAATGGAGATGGAGCTAAGGTCATGTTCGTTTTGGTAGGCTTGATTCTCCTGTACCGATTTAATTTGTGTTTTCAGTCAGAAACATCTATTAGTTGTGTTTGTTTGTATGTGACTTTGTGACCAAACTAAACTTACCTGAAGTTGGGCCGAACGCTGAAACTTTTCTTATGAAATAACAGTGAAACTCAAACCTACGCAGAATGCTGCATTTGCAAGAAATATGACTAAGACACCTTTTCAGTCAAAGCTGTGACACAGCCTACGGTTGTAGGTGAGGTGAATCAGCCCAGTGTTTTAGAACAGCTGTGAAACTGTTCTGTTACTTAGAATTATGACGTATAGATGTTATTGGCAGGTATTTGTGTTGTCCCGCCTGTGAGTTTATTCATGTGTTTTTAAGCTGTGTGTGGGCCTGGATGTGCGTCTCACCCACACACCTGCACCATCAAGCTCAAGTGGGCTTGAACAAAGTCCCTGAAGTCAAAAGCGTTTCCACAGAAAGTTCTGATTTATTCTCTCGACCTGATGCTTTGAACTCGCAGCTTCTTTGTCCCACCCAGACAAACTGTTGCGTGTGAAGACTTGACGTTACGTCGGCCTCAGGTTTCCTCCCCCTCTGAACACTGACTCATCCTCTCCACACACACACACACACACACACACACACACACACACGCCCTCAGACACCTGATACCTGTGGAAACAGCAGCAGCCTCCACCAAGCTGTCGCCCTGTACAGGTGTTCTACGATCCACAGGAATGACGTCTCATTTGATCAGAGTTTCGCTGGTAACGGGAGAAGGTGTCGGGTCGCAGAAGAAGAGTTGCAGATCATGTCAGCTTGGAGGAGTTCAGGCTGAGTTCAAGATGAAAAGAGCAAAGAATCTACGACAACAACAACAAACCTGCTGAATGAGGCAACGAAATAGTGTTAAGAGCAGAGTACGAGCGACAACTTCCACAGTTCAGCCTCAGTTCATGTGAGAAACACAAGAAGAATTGCTCAAGAAAGTACAAACCTCACAACACCTACACACACTGTATGTGAATGAAGCTCTGTTAACCATAGTCAGCTACAACTGATGTTGATTGAGAGAATAAAATAAAACTGATTCCAGGTGGTGTAAATGAACCTGTCAGTCCAGCTAAGCTTCTGTTAGCATTCACGTTTAGACAACCTACTTTCTGTTTACAGCTCTACATGAGAACATTTTGTGTGTGCAATCCTAAAATGGTTCCTAAACACTTACCAGGGTGAGGCTTTACTACACATCAGCATATTTAACCAATAAAAGTGATTCCAGTTGGTGTCAGACCTACATGAACTCGTTAGACCAGCTAAGCTAACGACAGACCAGCTAAGCTAACGACAACGATTAGCATTAGCATTCAGCAAAGAACCTACTAGAGTAATATAGTTTGTGTTAATACGGACACAGATTATTCCTGAAGTGGTGGTAGGCACTGGCCAGGATGAAGCTTTACTACACATCAGCATATACAATCAATACAATTGATTCCAACTGATGAACGAGCTAAATGAACCTGTCGGCCCAGCTAAGCTAACAGTAGCCGTTAGCATTTAGCAGACAACCAACTTTCCGTTTACAGCTCTACACAAGTATTATAGTAATGTAATTTGTGTTAATAGGGACAGATTATTCCTAAAATAACTGGGATGAAGACACACTAGACACCAGCATATTGAAGGCACAGCGACTACAGATCCCTGATCTGTAGTAGAGTTCATTCGTTTTCATGCCAAGTCCATTAATACAGCAAATATTCAATCAATACAATTGATTCCAGATGATGTCAGGGCTAAATGAACTTGTCACACCATTGTTCACTCAGTTGTCAAATGTTAGCATCTACAAACTCCTTCCTAGCTCCTACAGTGACTGAAACATGTTAAAAATGTTATATATTCTGCATGATATTTAGCATTAGCCCCACCCGATATTTATGGCTAGGATTTAGTACAGTTAACCATCATTCTCATTAGTCCAATTCATTTTAATCTCAATGAAGATGTCTCTTGGATTAGACGTAAAACGTCTTCACTCCTGTTTATGTTTCTGCACATTCCCAGCAGACAGGAATGTGATTCTCTTTTTTAGAAGGTTTTTCTTTCTTTCGATGGAATAACATCCAAGTCATCCTAATCACAATTGCTTATATTTCCAGTGATCCACTTTCCTTTTCCCTTATTTCCCCAATCACATCATTTTGTACAACACTAATCTCGAGGAATATTAATGGAAATTGATTTTGTTGTGACATTTCTCATTTCGCATAGAGATATTGATCCAGTACTCCGAGTCCAGACTGACAGATGCAGGTTTACAAACACAAGAAGGAGACTGACACGTTTTGTTTTCCCATGTAGTGAAATCTTTACTGTAGCAGCAAACACAACAATAGATGCAGATGTCATGATAGGTAGCAGCTCGGTATTGTTGGTGTGGAACACACAGTGAAAAGGCCACGTTTCTGTTTCACCTCCCGAAATGTCTCCCACGTGAAAATCTTTAAAAGCTTAAAACAAAAATTAGGATTAAACTCTTTTCTGATCTCATTTCTCTAGGTTTTGTCTGGACATTAGAAAATATTTGTACATCTTGGCTTACGACGCCATCAACTCAGGCAAAGTAGAGCATTCAACATAAATCCAAACAACTGAGAATCAATGTCTTAAACGGCTCGAAAGCCAAAATTAATCAATCATACAAAACTAATGAAACAATCGCACTCAATCCAACAAAAAACAAACTGGGATTAAAATTTCATTGCTCTTAAATTCAATAACATCTTTTTGTTCCAAGGCAACGTTGTTAGGATGCTCTCCTTTGGTTGCAGCAGCGCAGGCAGCATGTATGTGTGTGTGTGTGTATCGCTCCACTGATCACCTCCTCTGACAACAAGTATTGATCCGAGCTGAGGTCTCGACCCCGGCTGAACCAGAGGTGACAGGAAAACAAGTTTCTATACCGAGCAAATGCTGACGACAATGATTGATCTCTGCAGGGACCCATGGAAACCTAGGCTAAGGTTAAGTACTGGATGAAGGCAAAGTGCAAGTTTACGGTTAATTTGTTTAGCCATTTTGATCGTTTGCAAAGCAGAGTGACAGGAAACACTGGTTTGGGTCTGGACTAGATGTTTTCTTGTTTTCTTCCCCCTCAAAGCGCAATAAATATTCACGTCACAGCATTTAAATCCTAAACACCGCAGAAAACAACATTAAGAGCTCTCTGGAATATTTCCTACATCTCAAATTCACCTGAAACCCTCTTTAAGTTGCACCTGAGCACCTGCGCCACAGGTGAGAGCAAATCTGTTCTGTGTCCCATCGATCCCCGATCAATAGGCTTTGTCCTCCATGCTGCGTCTGAGGCTGCAGCCGCTCTGCGTCCCTGCCCGTAAACACACAACACTCGACTGAAGAGTCCAAACTGTTCCGGTCGGAGGGGTCGGGGTCGGGGTCGTGACCCCGGGAGAAGCCGCTGCTAGAAGCCGTCATCGTAATCTCCATCGCAGCCATAATCTGGAAACACAGAGAGAGACACGAGGGATCAGATTCATTTCATCCACTGATAATAAATGTGGTTTTAATGGTTTATAGTGGAGAGTCAATGAATAACTGTGCCCTTATGTAAACGTACATATAACAAGAGAAAAATGTGCTCTAGAGAAAACAGAAGTACTGTATGAACCAGCCTTTCTGAGAGATTTTCTGGCACAACTGTTTTCACAAATTCCCTTGGAAGACACTTCAGACTGAAGGTACATTTCTATTACCCTTAGAAATGTGCAAAACCTTGATCATGTGGGTAGAAGTGGTGATTGAAACACCTAGTTTTAAATACCAGAAAATCGTTGTATTGAGGTGGTTGATGTAGGGCTCATATGACCAGTTCAAAGAAGATGGCTTGGTATGTGTGGGCAGTGGAGGACGCAGAAAGGTTTCTGAATCTAGTTGAAATATCTAACAAGACCGTGAAACCTCCTCCTCTCAAACCTCCTCCACTGAGCCATGAACCATGTGACTCAGCCTGTGAAGTAGCAGAGATGCTGAAGAACCATCATCGCTAATGAATAAGATCACATGTGGAACAAGAACTTGTTTATATAGTTGTTTGTCATGCAGCATAAGATCGTAGTTGGTTTTAAATTCATTAAACATATTTAGGTATTTTTTTTACTTTTAATTATTATAGCGACCATAGATTTAAAAATATAAGACGTAAATACACGTAAAATGTGTTTTACCTCCTCATTGACACTGAGATAAACATTCACTTGACGAACCTGATTTTATTTTGAAAGGGAGCAACATAAATACTACACATTACTGGACAGAGAGGCCCAGGTATAAACTGGTTACACTCCGACACAAACGACACTCTCAGCCCGGCTCTGACCTTTGACCTGTGTGTGTGTGTGTGTGTGTGTGTGTGTGTGTGTGTGTGTGTGTGTGTGTGTGTGTGTGTGTGTGTGTGTGTGTGTGTATGTGTGTGTGTGGGATCGTTAACAGAGTTAACAGAGGCTCCCTCCACAGGAGCCGCTCTCGTGTCGGGTTTTACTGCTCCTGGGTCTGGACCTCAGCTTGTAACAGCCATGGAGGCAGAAGCAGAGGGACCTCGTCTCATTAGAGCGCCAGCGGTGTCGGGCTGCCACCTCCACCGCCACCGAGCTCAACGAGACTCAGACACTTTCATTAAGAGTCAGAGAGAGGTCACCACAATCAGTCTGTCCATCATCCACACCACTGTTAAATAACAATGACTTTAACTCAGAGTCACTCAGAGAAACTGTTTCTGCTTCTCCGGAGAGGAGGTTTGAAGGGTCAGCGTTTAGCTTAACACTCTATGGATGGAAGGATGGATGGATGGATGGATGGATAGATAGATAGAAGGATGGATAGAAGGATGGACAGAGAGATACATGGATAGATGGAAAGAGAAATGGATAGATGGATGAGAGAGAGATAGATGGATGGACTGAGGGATACTTGGATGGCTGGGTGGGTGGGTGGATAGATGGAGAGAGAGCAATAGATGGATGGATGGATGGATGGATGGATGGATGGATGGACAGATGGAGAGAGCAACAGCCAGATGGATGGATGGATGATGGATGGATGGAGAGAGCAACAGATGAATGATGGATGGAGGATGACAGACAGACAGGTGGATACATGTGTTACTACTTCTGTTCTGAGTCAGAGCTCACCGTTGCTTCCGAACAGGTCCATGGCGCTGACGCAGGCCTCCTCCTCCTCCTCCTCTTCCTCCTCTCCGCCCGCGTCGTCGTACACCACCGGGCCGCTCTCCACCAGGACTGCAGCAGCCGCAGGCTCCGCCACCGGGACCGGGACCGGGACCGGGGCCGAGGAGGAGACCTGAGGGGGGCGGAGTCAAGAGTCAGGATTCTGCTCTATTATAATAATGAGTATTTCTTATTGTTCTCTGGTGTTAACATAGAAACTATGGACCCATGAGTAACACCTCAGAGTCTGTTTTACAGACTCTGATTGGCTGTCTCGCCTGCCACTCACATGAATGACTGATTGACTTGACACAATTTAACACGTCACTTTATGTGACTTTATATGATTTTATGTTCCTGTCTAAACAGTGCAGCACCACAGCTTGTTCCTGAACTATAAATGAAAATAATAATTTATAGACCAGATTACATTTCAGGCAAAATCTAAGAGCAGAACTATGAATGGATAAAGACTCTAGGAAGAACAGGTAAGTTTAACAACCACATAAAAACATTAAGATGGTGAAGCGCCTTAATAAATAAAAAAAGTCCTACTAGGTAAATAAGTAAATAAACTACGTAGTACCTGTGGCTTTGATGGAGCTACACATGAATCAGGAGGAAAAGAGCCAGGAGCAAAGACATTTCTGTTTTCTGTTTTACAAGATGGTGTTTAGAGACCACTCTCTGGAGTGAATAAGTTAATAATGAAATCATGATTCATTCTATGTTTCCTATCAACATGAAAGCAATAGAAAGCAGGATCTAAATACAAGTTAAAACATCAAACAATAAGAATATGAAGCCGTAAAAGCAGAGCTGTAGGATGAAACAGAAATCAGCTCAAATCAGGTCTTTCTGCTCGTCACAGGTGACGTACGGCGCCTCAGGGGAAGCCCGGGCCCTCGCAGACAGTTTGGCTTTCTTAAAAATGATGGAATAATAAAGGGAGCAGAGCCGCGGGGCAGGTGGACTAGAGAGAGGATTCACAGGCTCTGTGTGATTCTATGTTCCACAGATCTGCAGCGTCAGCAGTGGACGCGGCTCAGCGGGGTCAGAGCTGAGTCCAGCCAACAGAGCGAACAGGGCCCCGGGGCCCAAACAGCCTTCAGAGTTCATAATAAAAGACAGAAAAAAAGAAAAAAGCTGTGAAATTAAAAACGAGAGCGGGGGCAGGGCTGTAATCAGAGCGGCCGCAAGACCCTGGTGATTCAAGCGTTTCCAGTTTCACGCTGGGAGACGAAAAGGGAGCAGTTTCCGATCAGAAAAAAAGTGGAGGAAAATGTTGGGAAATGTGACGACAGTGAGAGGAGGAGAAAATAAACAAGTGGGATGATAAAGAGGATGGAGAGGAAAGAGAGAAGAGAAACAGTGGAAACAAGGTTAAAACAAACGTCAGCTTTACAGGGTTTTCAAGCCTGTTTGGTATTTTAGGACTTTTTTTTTCCCCCCTCTTCGAAAAAACATCAGAAAGAGGTGAAATTATGGAAACTTGCCTCAGGTTGTTTGGTGCAGTTTTCCACATGTGCGTGGGTTCGGTTTCACACACAAACAATAATAAAAAAATATGTAAAAATAGATAAAATGAATGAAGAATGAGTGATGGGTGCAGCATGAAAAACAGGACAAGTTGTGTTACTGTGGAACTTTTAATTCTAAATTAATTTTTAATATAATTCAATACAAATGGACTTAATTACTTTATTTTATATACTTCTGGTTCTATTTTTTACATTGTGAAGAGAAAGAAAACAGTGTGAATCTTCTTTAAATCAATCTGCTTTTGTTTTACATAGAAATGTTTTGCTGCCACACACAGAAAAGGTTCAGTGTTACGTTAGATCACGTTTCATCTTTAGCGAGGT
Organism: Karalla daura; assembly: GCA_029224185.1. Classification (NCBI taxonomy): domain Eukaryota; kingdom Metazoa; phylum Chordata; class Actinopteri; order Chaetodontiformes; family Leiognathidae; genus Karalla; species Karalla daura. Next base: position 22,107,113 of record CM055199.1, read on the forward strand.
TGTAATGTGAAGTTATCTCGTTACTTCAATTTTCACCTTATAAAGTGACAATGTGAGGCTAGAATATGGCTCGTTTATGCAATTCAATTAAAGTCTATTTCCTGCTATTTGAGCACAGGAGGATTCTGAATGGATGAGGTTGTATAGCAGAAACTGAACATCTTGAAATCTGAATTGAATTCCATGTTATAAAGGACATTAACCCCGTTACAAAAATAAATTTTCCACCTAATTATGTGAAACTGAGTGAGAGGAGAGTACGAGCTCAGACTGAACATGCTGGACTGCATTTACCAGCATCTCAACACAGACCTGCAGGACGGTTCGGCTCCACTGCCCTCTTTTATTTGCCCTTGTTTTATTGTTCTCGTCCTCGTTTTTTTTCCTCCCTTATTATTATTACTACTACTTTGTTGACAGTGCCGCAGGTTCACGGTCTGTTTGTTGGAGGACACCAAACAATACGCCGGAACCGCCAGCCGTTGCCCTGGAAACGAGGACAGTCGAGAGGAGAGAAAAAACTCCAAAACTGATTCACTGCGTTTATACTTTAGGTTAAAAACTAAAAGAAAACGACAATAAAGGATACGACGACCAATCAGAGAGGACGCAGTGTCACATGGTCACGATGGATTAAGTCTCAGCGACGTTCCCGACGAGCTGCAGAGAAAATTTCCCCTCGGAAAACTCGTGGAACTTGTTCCGAGGAGCGACGCCGTGTTCTTCAATCTGAGCGTTTGTTCTGCTCGCCGAGCGGCACGGGAGGAGGAGGGCAAACACAGCCACACACGGCACACATGCTGGACTGATGAGTTCATTTCTTACCAGGCGCCAAAACTAATAAGATCCTACTCTAGGTTTCACTGAGGTTTCACCTCCACACACAACAATCAGAGGTTCCTATAGAGGAAGCGACTTCTCCATAGTAAAGTCCTTTTCTTCAACTTCATCTCCTTTTGTTCTTCCCTCACATGTCCTTGTCCACGTCCTGATTCTGATGCATCATAAATTATTTTAAAAAGTGAAGTGATGATAAATACATTTCATTAACGATCAGATTATAGTGTTAACATTGGTTTTATGTTGCTGTTTCCATGAGTGGGATTAATGGCTAATGTCACGCCCACATTACACACGCCACACATCTGGCTCCTCATCGTGTCCTTCACGGTCTGGAACCATGGGACAGAAGAAGGAGGTGTTCTTCTGCTTTGTAGCAACACAACAGCTGCTTCTCACAATCTTCCAGAGGTTTACAGCTGGTTCAGACCAGTACGTATCCTCCTCCTCCACTGGTTCAGACCAGTACGTATCCTCCTCCTCCACTGGTCCAGACCAGTACGTATCCTCCTCCTCCACTGGTCCAGACCAGTACGTATCCTCCTCCTCCTCCACTGGTTCAGATGTTAGCAGCATCCAAAGTTTCATTCTGTTCTTCTCCATCAACATCTACAGCATCAAAGCCTCTTAGTTTCAGCCTTCATCCAAAAACTTCCATTTCTTCTTCTTCATCTCCGTCTTGTCTTGGACATGAACAGTCGACAGCTATTGAATGTACACTTCTACTATGAAGTTGTTTCCATGTCTGCATCATATGACGTTACTGCAGATTTTGATTTTTGCCTAGTTGTTCACATGATAAACAAAGTGACCATCATATGTGCAGACATGGTCTCACGTCCAGTCACTTCATGTGATTTATACTGAGTGCCACTGGATCAGACTCCAGTGTGGACAATCAGTCCTGCAGTCACCTGAATGTACGTCAATGAGAGGAAGATGTTTCCATGTCTGCATCATGTGACTGAGCCTGGAACACTCCACACGTCTCGGTCTGACTGATGCTGAGTCCAGATAAGACTCTTATCTGAACCACTTATGATCAGAACATCGATGTCCATGGAAACAGACTCAGGAGGTTCAGGGGCCAACGAGGAAGAGGAGAACAGCTGGGTCGCTTTCTATTGGCTCCACCCGTTGCTCCTCACTCCTCCTCCTCCCCCTCCTCCTCCTCCTCCTCCTCCTGGCTGGGAAACACTCTGACTAATTACTGGGTCGCTCACAGAGAGCACAAACATCTCTTTTCACCGTGGCCTCTCTGCTGCTGCTGCTGCTGCTGCTGCAGCGCCGAGACGCAACATTACGTAACAGGAGGAGTCGCCTCAGCCAATGGCGGCCGCCGCTCGCCTGCTATTCCCAAGGGGGGGAGGATGGGGGGGAGGACGGGGGAGGACAGGGGGGAGGGGGGATGGGGGGGAGAGACGGGGCGGAGGTTGCTAAGTAACAAGCCTTGTTGACCCGGCCCCTCGTGGCAATGTTTTCTTCCTGGTCGACAGAGTCTGAGCTGCTCCATTCAGAGCTGCCAGCAGCACATGATGGAGATGAGGACAAAAGGGAGGGAGAGGGAGGGATAGGGAGGGATAGGGAGGGAGGGATAGGGAGGAATGTGGTGAAGGAGAGGAAACACAAAAGCAGAATGAAGGGAACGTGAAGGAGAGGAACCAGGGAGAAGAGGACGGAGGAGGAGAAAGCATGAAATCCCATTTATCTTTAATTTCCTGCTCACATCAGAGTCCGGGATCAGATAACGAGCGTCTCCTAAACGACTAAACGTTCTAATGAGCCTGAGATTGGTCTGTCGTTTAATGCACCCGCAGGAGTCGTGGCCCTCCACAGGTTTGACGACATCCAGTGAATGCTAAACAATCATGACCATGCACGTTTGACCTCTAGGAAATGTTTCACTGGCAGAAATGTGATAATAAATGATGAATCGTCATCGTTATTGCTGCTAATAAAGTTGCTATACGTTGGTGCTGCTGTTAGTGAAGTTGCTGCCATTT
>CM055199.1:22114955-22197455 GCA_029224185.1 Karalla daura
GGGGGGGGGGTGAGGGAAGGGCGGGGGGGGGATTAGAGATGACAGGAAGAGGAAACAAGAAAACACCTTCTGAAGAGAATAAAATTCCAATTATAGCCTCATTGATCTGCATGTAACTCCAATCAATCAGATCAATAGGATCCATTCAGAGGTCAGAGGTCAGAGCTGCAGGAGGTCAAAACGCTAAAACCGTTTTCATAAAACAGACTTTCCATCATCAGCTGCACGTTTGGATCAGTTTTCGTTTTTTTTTTAGCTCCTGTTTCCCGTCTCAGCTCAGTCCAAAGCAGCGTCAGCGGCAAATTTCATTATTCACAGGATAATCCAATCAATCAATAAGAGAGAGAGAGGGAGCGAGCGAGCAAGCAGGTAGGAGGAGCCGAAGACGAGGAATATAAATATAATAATACACAAACCTAATAATCTAAACATAATCTGCAAATTTAGTTCTGAGATGAGCGTGGATGTAAATAAATGATGATAACAATCTGAGCTCCGGCTCATTTCTCCAGCTGGGGACTCAGTGTCCTCAGAGGCAGGCACACACACACACACACACACACACACACACACACACACACACACACACACACACACACACACACACACCCTCCTTCAGCCTTTCTGAACAATTAAATCAGCTATAATCACACACACAACTACGGTGCCCACTCATACTTTCCCAGACACTAAAGTACACACACAACTTTGTATACAAAAACACAATTGGGACGGACACACACACACACACACACACACACACACACACACACACACACACACACGGTCATTTGTGAGAGAGTTGCATTCAGCCTGCAGTGCATTGTGGGCAGCTTGGCAGGAGGAGACGCAGAATCAGCCAAAAGGACTGATTGTGTTTTCTTCTCCGGACAGACACACACACAGACACACACACACACACACACACACAGTACCTGGTACTGCTGATTCACAGGAGACAGGATTATATAGATGTGCCACGTGTGCACAAACACACACACCGGAATACACACAAACAGCCGCAGCTCTTTTTGTACCTGCTGAACCAATCACCTTGAACTTGAATGCACAGGTGTGTGTGTGTGTGTGTGTGTGTGTGTGTGTGTGTGTGTGTGTGTATGGGCACTACAGCCCCAGCCGCAGGTTAAACTGCAGGATTAAAGTGTTTTTAAAATCACTCAGACCCCAAATGAAGCACAGAGCAGAAAGCTGCAGAAGGCTGCAAGTGCAGAGAAGCAGCAGATCGTCTGAACAAACAAGATATTTTCAATTCTGTTTCCAAATCCTGCATTTTCTCATATGTGTTGCCCTTTCATTTAACCACAACCTGTGAAAATGAGAGGAGAAAAAACATCCTTTGTCATAAATCAATAAAAAAAAAAGCTTTGATGTTTTCTCAGAATGGGAAACACCCACATTTTGGGGGGATTTCCATCACTTTCTCCACGCTCCTCAGATGATTTGGTTCTCTCACACACACACACACACACACACACACACACACACACACACACACACACACACACACACACACACACACACACACACACACACACACACACACACACACACACACACACACACACACACACACACACACACACACACACACACACACACACACACACACACACACACACACGCAGGGGCACACACCAACCCATCCATGGCTATTTGATGGGGGCTGTGACGTCTCTGGGATTTCTGGGTCGTTTAGCGCCCGGCTGAGCTCGCTTCGTCCTTCGCAGATATTTTTGGGGACCGTGACTGCTCTTGTGAACAGAGATTAGCCATTCATAGAGGGGGGGGGGGGGGCTCCCAGGGGCTGCTGGCTACACACACATACACACACACACACACGCAGACTCTATGCAATAATGGGAGATAGCGTGACCAAAAGGCGTGCAGTGTCTGCTAGGGGACACGGACGCTCGAGGAGGAACCAACAAATCATTACGTGTTTAATAAAGTCGAAGTCTCCGAGCTTGTGACACTACGCATTAAACACATGAATAATAATATTTCCTTTGAAGAAACACGATCTTCTCAAAACTCTATTTTTACCACCCAGAGCCGCTCATTGTGCATAATGTGCTCATTAGGCGAGCGAGCGCTGACGCTAGCATTAGTGCTAGCCGCGTGCTCGGCGACGTTAGCGCTGCCCGTCGCTTTAAGACGTTTACGTGTTGTGTTGATATGGCAGTTTTGTTTACGCTACGTCCGTCTGACTCTTATAAAACCACATATTTAAAACAGAGGATATGCTCAAATGAAATGTTATGCAAGCACATATTTGGTTGTTTATCTTATTTTTTAATTTTATGCAAATACTCGTCAAGTTAATGCACTTATTTACTTATGTAAGTGTGTTAATTTTAATGTTTACGTACTTATGTAAGTGAGCATGCCAACTTAAAAGTTAAGTCTGCAGATAAGCCTGAAGTTCTCATGAAGTTCTCCAAGAGAACATGTGTCAGGTTCCATTGAGATGGTAAAAGAGGGGAAGCCCATTAGAATCAGCACAGACAAGATCTGCAAAAGACTATAGAAGTGAGCTGTTACTGGCACCTCGGTACATAAATCTGAGTTTACTGCACTTGCATACTCATGCAAGTATCTACGCTAACTTTAATCTCTGGTTACTTATTAGAATGTTACATCCAAGCAAAAATAATGTAGTGCTTGTAAAACTCTTTTTTTAGTTCCATTCTTTTAAATGGAGCTAAACTACTACTACTTTTTCAGGAGTTTTTACTTTCACAGCACTCTGCTGGTTATAGTGTTGACTCTGTGTGTGTGTATGTGTGTGTGCATGTGTATGCATGTTTGTGTGTGTGTGCATGCGTACGTGCGTGTGTGTGCATGTGTGTGCATGTGTGTGTGTGCGTGAGTGTGCGTGTTTGTGTGTGTGTGTGTGTGTGTGTGTGTGTGTGTGTGTGTGTGTGTGTGTGTGTGTGTGTGTGTGCATGTGTATGTATGTTTGTGTGTGTGTGTGTGTGCATGTGTGTGCATGTTTGTGTGTGTGCGTGAGTGTGCGTGTGTGTGTGTGTGTGTGTGTGTGTGTGTGTGCATGTGTGTGCATGTTTGTGTGTGTGTGTGTGAGTGTGGCTGGTGGCGTGACCAGCGGGGAGGATCACAGTGTTACACACCACTAATCACACCGATGGGGGAGGATGACACGCTGTTAACACACACCTACACACACACGCACACACAACACTGACACACAGATCAGAGTCATGAAGTCTGAGAGATCAAAGGGTTAACATGAGTGGGATCTCTCTCTCTCTCTCTCTTTCTCTCTCACACACACACGTAACTACAAAGGCAGACCTTGTGGCGACAGAGTCTCGCTTGATTTTCTAAAATAAACTCTTGAAAAATTTGACGTTTGACACACTTCAGTGCTTAAATTACACGATTTGACATGATGCTTAAATTACAAAGATCCCTGTTTCACCCTCTCGGTGTGTGCACATGCAGGCCGGCATTCAGCAGAGTCGCCCTTTGACCTCAGTGAGAACAAGCAGCAGCTACAGGCCGGTGACATGAGAAGAACTGAACATCCAGCTCAGTGTTCATCAGCTATGAACAGCCCAGAGACAGGAATGACTTCCACTGGCAGCTTACCTACCATTTGCCAAGGAATTACAATTATTTTTAAATGAATAATAACGAGTGAGTGAATGGTTTAATAATAGTAATTATCCATTGATTTGTGCACACTACCCGCTGTACTTGGGCTTTTCAAACTCTAAAAATGTTGTGGACACGAATCTCTGGCTACTCGGAAAAGTTCTCACATCTTGGGTCACAAAAAGCCAGAGAAAAAGTAGAAGAGTAAAAGTTCTTTGTAAGTTAAACCTCCCGTTAATTAGCATGCACAAGTTCTGCAACTTTATCAAAGGGAAGTGAGAGTTTAAACCCGTCCCCGCGGACCGAGCTTCCCATCATCATCAGCAGGAAACCGAGTCCGATACGTGGCTCCGCTCCCATCTGGAGGCTTCCTCGATCCTCAGATGTTGGTCTTCCTGGAGATGGAGGAGCTGGAGCTCACACCTTTAAACCCTCCTGTCGTCTTTCCTCCTTCCTGGCTGCGTTTAGGTGAGTCTTCAGTCTTTACCTCCATCAACACGTTCATGGTTTTCTACAGGCAGATGGTCTCTGCTCCTCTTCTTCTTCTGCTGGTTCTGTTCACATCTATGAACCATTTTAAACAGCAAACTACAGTTTGACTGAAATTCATTAGAAAATAAATTAACTCTTTTGTTGAGTGTCCTGCAATTAGTTTCAGGACAAAGCCAAAAAAATTCAATTTCAAATCCAAAACGTCTTTTTACAAAATGATTTCATTAAGAGGATTTTTTTCAATGAGAAACTGTAGTTTCTGATTATTCGGCCTATTCATTGATCCTCCAAGGTCTTTCAGGATTAAATTAGAACTTATTAGGTTGATAAAATTACGTTTTCCTCTGAGGATCAGAGACGAAGACCAGCAAATATTCCAACCCGAGGAGCAGGAAGTAACCTGGCTGTGGAGATCGTGAATCGTTTCCAATTTTTCTTCAGTTTCATTCCATTGAAATAAAACGTGTTGAGCAGGAAGCAGCTTCACCTTCAGCTTCAGCTTCAGCTCCAGCTCCAGCTCCAGCTTCAGCTCCAGCTTCAGCTCCAGCTTCGTTCACGACATCAGATTGATGGCGAGTCGCCGGCGGGGGTCGGAGGTCAAGCGGCCGTCGCCGGGCGCCGTGGCGACCCCGTCTCCATGGCGACCCCCGCCAGGAGCGGGGGGGGGGGGGGCTCCTCCTCCCGGGGGGTCGGCGGGCGGAGAGGAGTGATCTGTCACCGAGTCCAGAAAAAACAAACAGACTCCTGCTGCGCTCCTCCAACGTCCTCTGCCCCGTCTCACTTTGTTTCTGCTGCTTTCATGTTTTGTTCTGTGGTTGAGCTGCATCACGTCAGAATCACTCCTGAGTTTCATACGGTCCTTGGATCGAGCAGGGAACAGATCAGAATAAAATAACGAGATTTAAAAGTCGTATATATACAGGGAATCTGGACGACTCAATAATCCACCATCAATACAGACTAAGGTCTAAAGTTTGACTAAAGTTTGACTTCTAAAGTCAAACTATTTGGGAAGAGCTCAATTCTGCCGAATAAAGACATTTAAATAGTTCCTAACTGTGATTTAGATGTAGTTTAACCTCAAAACTTTTCATCTCAGTTTCAAGTGTAGCTGGAATATCCTACAGCTACACATACTCTGTACATATGGTGCAGCTAAGGTCACATGAAACATCCCAGTGAGTGATGTTGAGTGAACAAAGTTTAGATCAACTCGTCTTTTTTTCCAAACATTTCCCAGTTTTGGAATGAATTCAAGAAATCTATCCATATCTATATAAAACAAGCTTAGAATGAATGGATTTTCTTAACTGTTCCATAAGGGAAATGTGTCGTTTAGAGGTTACAACAAAGAATCTTCTGGTTCCTGGGTCACGGATCCTGTACAACACCACTAGTTCAGCTGGGCTCCAGTTAGTTGGGTTAGTTTGCTTTAATGAGAGTTCAGTCATCTGTTCTTCATGTCACTGAGTGGAGTGGACTGTGATGATCCTCTGAGCTTCATCTTCTCCTCGTGACCTGAGCAGAGGTGAAGGTGAGAGTCTGGGTGCTGCACACAGCCCAGTGCTCCCAGTCTGCTCTGGTCAACAGTTATTTGCGTCCGTGGCTCCAGTTTCCAGGTAGCTGGATGAGAGTCGATCCATCATCTGAGCCACACAGCGACTCCTCTCCTCCAGGGGGAGGAGCAGCATCCCCATCATCATCTCCGGCTGTTTTTCCCAGCGTCTCCCTGCAGCTCCAGGGTGTAATCTCTTCCTGTGGACTCTGGTTGTTTCCTCTGGGTTTGTTTACCCTCCTCACTTCTTCACCTCCCTCAGAGGTCACCGCTCCTCCGTCTCTCCCCGCTTCGCTCCTTCCTGTCTCCTTCACCTCCACCAGGAGGTCGCAGCTCCACCGTTTCCTCCAGCGCCCCTTCTCTCTCTGCGCTCCTAATAAAAGCTCCTCGTCTCTCCCACTTTCACCTCCTTCACCTCCTCCAAGCTCCCAGACTGTTGAAACCACAGCGTCCTGAAACGTTTGTTGCTGCGGATGCTTTTTTTTTTGCTTCTTTCAGGGTTAAACTTTATTTAACCCTATGAGATACTGAAACTGTGTGTATGATACCAACCTGGCTCAGGCTCAGGCTAACTCAGGGCAGAGTCTAGGTAAGACACATTCATGCTTGGCTATGATGCTTAGCTACATACTGTATGATATGTTGGAGAAATCAGAGAAACCCATAATACACAAGAAGTGGATCAGGTTTACCTGACAAGAGCTTCTGGGTTTGTTTGTTCTTTTTAAATGCGCTACGATGTGGCTGAAAGCACCACCGCTTTTATTCTGAAAGAAACAGAGGCTGTTAAAGCTGCATCTGGAGTGACTTTGACTCCTGCTGATGTGACGTGTTTCTGCTCCATCGTCCAGCTCTCCTGCAGACCCAGCAGATCCTCCCAGCAGCTACTGGGTCAGAGGACCTGACTAAAGCTACAGGCCTCCAGCGGGATGAAGGTCAGAGGAGGTTTGGTTTGGGTCACACTTGTATTTTCGTCCTCAGATAAAGGAAAATGTTTTTCATTCTCGGTCCTTTTCAAGGAAAAGCAGCAGCAGAGGAGTTGTGTTTGCTTTAGGAGTCTGAGTCTGGTTGACTGTGACTCCTCCTCCTGTCCTTCATCTGCAGACAGACACTCTGCTCCATCACTCCTTCAACCAGAACCACTTTCATCTCACTCATCCATTCAGAAAACTTCCCAAGGCCTCTTGTTCTTTTCATTTCTTTTCTATATTGTCTCTAGCATCTGCTCCTCCTCCAACATCTTCTGCATCATTTCCTTCTGCATCTCCTACATCCTCCTCCTGGAACTCCTCTTCCTCCTCTTCTTGTCCTACATATCCTCATTCTGCATCTCCTCCCCCTGCTCCTCCTGCTCCTCCTCCTCGGAGGTCAGACGAGGACAGCCTCAGCTGCTCCGTCCTCAGATTCTCTCTCGGCTGCAGGGAATCCACCAAACTCTGCGTCCACCTCCCCCGTGCATTCATCCCAGCCTCCCCTCCCGTCTGTCCGTCTCCCTCACTTTCACCCCCTCCCCCCTCCCTCCCTCCTCCTCCTCCTCCCGCCTGTCTCACCCTTCCTCCCTCATCCACTCCGGCGCGACTCCCTCTGTTGGGCTATCAGTCTCTGCCGGGCTTAGCGGCTCGTTCCTAATCAGCTTACTGCCAATGAGACTAAGCCGGAGCTGAAAAGGCGATTGAGGGAGGCCGTTTAGCCACTGGCTGACAACTGGCAGCGGCTGGGGGGGGGCTGGGGGGGGGGGGCGTCAATAAAACCAGGCAGGAAATATAAAAATGAAGCTAATACGTCGTGTTGGCTTTAAAGAGAGTGGAGACTTGAGGGTGGAGATAAAGGCAGACAAAGGAGGAAGCATCGCTTCTCTATGGAAGCGGTGTCTTGGTGCTTTTAGCTCCGGGGGAGAGGAGGAAGAGGAGGAAGAGGAGGAAGAAGGAGGAGGAGGAGGAGGAGGAAGTCCTGATGCCGCGAGGCCACAATGGCATCGACTCTGTCAGTGTCAACATTTTTCAGTTGCTGCCTGGGCTGTTTCTCCTTCTTCTCTAAGCTGCGGATAAAAACTGGGATGCTTTCCAAATGGCCCAGTTTTAGAGTTCACCCCCCCCTCAGAATTCCAGCTCCGGCTGTCCCATTAGTCCCGGCACCGGGAGAACAAAGCTTGGGCCGTTGAAAGCTGTTTGGACGGAGCAGGAGGGGGAGAGGGAGACAGAGAAAGTGCTGCCACTAGAGATGTGAGGATCAATACTGAAACATCCTTCAGAACCGACTGGAAGATGAAACGCTGAGAGCTCAGCGCAGTAACGTCTGGAGGAATGTGAATTTTATGAAGCGACCAGCAGATACAAGCAATCGTTTCCATAGTTGATGACTTCAATTAGTTTCAGAGTCATGAAGGCCAAGATCAGGCTGAAACAAGAAAACATTGCCATTTCAGAGGCTGAGAGCAGAGGATATAATCACTAAAAATCACTCTCCAAAGTGTTTATACGCTCAAGTCAAGCGATCAATTATTAAAACAGTCGTTGGCTATTTGATTACTCGTTATCAGTTGTGACAGCTCGAGACAAGTTTGTAATTCTGGTTTAACAACAACACGTTCTTTAATAAAGAATAACAAACAGTCTGACTGGTTCATTGAAGTGGTTTATCTTACGTTTAGAGAAGCAGAGAAAGAAGCCGAGCTGGAGCTGTGTCGTGCAAAAGGAGCGACTGAGTTCATCTACTGTCTACTGATGTATCCATATCTTATCAGTACTGGATTAGATTAGATTAGATAGAGTTAGATTATGATTTTATCTCTGAGTGTTGCATCCATGCAGACACAGACACAGACTACGAGTCCTCCAGACAGTCTGGACTGAATCTAGAGTTAAAAACAAGTCTGCGTCCAATTAGAAATGTTTCCAGGGTTTACAGGGTGAAGCCGCAGGTCGCGCCACTTCTCTCAACCTGGACTGGACCCGAGCAGGAGATGACGGAGCAGCCGCTCTCTCTGGATTATCAGAATGTTCTGGATTAGAGTTTTTACTGGACGGGATCATCTGCACTGCAAACAGACACTTTTCTGTTGTTGTGCTGGATTACGAGGAGACGGACCAATCGGATCGCAGAGACCGCACTTTCTAACAATACGCCACATGAGGACAAACTTACAAACAGCAGGTGTGTGTGTGTGTGTGTGAGAGAGAGAGAGAGGACAGAATGCTGCTTATTTTGGTTCTAATCACTGATAAAAGGAGCAGCATCTGTCACACACGTCATCATACGATAAGAACTGATAAATCCTGGTGATAAATCCAGGCCAACACCCTGGAACTGAAGTTTTTACACTTTCACATCTAGTTTCACTGAATGTTCTCACACAAGCCTGGCTGGTGACACTGAGGGAGATCTTCCTCCAACTGTTCTAACTTTCATTAGAATCTGTACTTGTATAATTCATCTTCTACACTGTCTGGACGGAGGATCTGAAGGAAGCAGAGTTTCAAGGCAGCTTGGAACAAACATCAGATCAACAAAGAAAAACTTTATTTGTCTGGACTTCATTTTCTACGTCCATCAGATCCGACCACATGCTTCTGCTTCCAGTTCCTCATTCTCCTTTCCATCATCTCCAGTTTGGAGGAAAGCAGCGGTTTCTTTCTCATTCCAAAGCCTACAGAGAACTACCCAGAACTTTGCTGGTATGAACCCAGTCTACCTACCTACAAAGCTGATGATAAAGCTTCTTAAAACTCTTAAAACTGAAAGAAAAGAAGAAGCTGAGCAGACTTTAAACCAACAACTGTTTCACTCTGTTCCCTGGAGGGTCCCAGAGGGCGTATCTGTCTGTGCTCTAACCTCCACTTCACAGGGTGTGTGTGTGTGTGTGTGTGTGTGTGTGTGTGTGTGTGTGTGTGTGTGTGTGTGTGTGTGTGTGTGTGTGTGTGTGGGGCTGATCGCAGGGAGGGGCTGCAAACCACCGACAAATTACCCCCCCTCCCCTGACACAGCTGGCGGAGCAAAAACATCCTCTCCCATCGCTCGTGCAGAGCAGGAAAATATGATCCGACCCATCGAGTGTGACCCCCCCCTCCTCCTCCTCCTGCCTCCCCCCTCCTCCTCCTCCTGCCTCCCCCCTCCTCCTCCTCCTGCCTCCCCCCTCCTCCTCCTGCTCCTGGCCCTCCTCCCCCCTCGCTGAGGGCGGAGACCGAACCGAGCCTGGCTGTCCAACTTTTTCCTGTTTCTGTCAAGTTTTTGTATTTCACACATTCTGCGACGCTTTGACTTTCTCACGACACCTGCTCCTCCGACAGGCTGGAAAACCAAACTGGGAAGTATTTCCTCCCCACTCCCCCCCCCCCCCCCCCCCCCCTCCCCCTCCCGTCCTCTGGCACGCCTCGCTGAGGTGGCGGCAGCAGCAGCAGCAACATCTGGCCAGAAAAGTGCTGAGTTCTCCAGTTTCCCCTCCGCGCTGGCGAAGCCCGTGGGCCCGATTTACATTTGTGGAAAACCAACACAGACCGGAGCGCTCGCTCCCACTCCCGCCTCCCCACACACACAAAAAATGCAGGGAGGAATTCTCCTTCTCTTTCTTCTCTTTGTCTAACTCTGAGGAAAAAAAAGCTCTGGAATCAGACAAGTTCCCAAAAAAAGGAGAAAAGAAGGAGAAAAAAAGCTTGGAATGGGGAGAGCAGACGAAGGAGCAGAGAGAAAGAGAGAGGAGGAAAAAATATCACTGGAGGGCAATTATCTGGGCTATTTCTGGAAGACTGCTTTTCCATCCTCCAGCAGGGATGGAGGGAACAGGGAGGGTCTGTTTGGCAGCTGGAGGAGGAGGAGGAGGAGGAGGAGGAGGAGGGAGGAGGAGTGAATGAGTGCAGGGAGGTCTGAAGCTGCACAGCAGCGAGGACAGCAGGAATCTGATGCTACTGAGCAGCAGACAGAGCAGGGATCCTGGGAGGAGGAGGAGAAGAGGAGGAGGAGAGGAGGAGGAGAAGAGGAGGAAGAGGAAGGTGAAAGCCAAGGGATGAGAAGACAGATAACAGAGAGGAAGAGCAGCAGTTTGGAGCCGGAGGTCACGAGGAGATCTACAGCGGTGAATTAGAGGAGAAGAAAGTCGCTGATGGATCATCAGTTTAAATCAGAGAAAAATCAATGTGGAGTCAGATTTACTGCCAGAGAGAGGATGCTCGACCCCGCCCCCACCTGTGACCTGCTTCACCACACACACACACACACACACACACACACACACACACACACACACACACACACACACACACACAGTGTGTTTACTCTGACTTCATAACAACTGTACAGTGGATCTCACCACTCAAACCTTTCTTACTTCCTTCCATTTTACGTTATTTTTTTTACATTCTCTGAGTGTCTGAGAGAGACAGACACATAGATGGATAGAGAGAGAAAGAGAGAAATAATGATAGAGAGACATCCTGGAGATGGATAGATTTGCTATTTTCTATATCTGAGTCTTCATAGGTTCAGTGTCAAACTTTCAGCATTTCATTTTGCTGACCAGTTTCATCTAAATATGTCTGTTAGATAATGTCAAAATGATCTGATGTTAAATGTGAATATTTCCTGTTTTTATAGTCTCTATGAAGCAAACCTGAGATCTTTGAAGTGTGGACTATGTCACAACGTTTTTCAGACTTCATCTCGCCGTTTGTGAGATTAAAAACATAACGTGCTGCAGACGGGACAGCTAATGGATTCATCGACAGATTAATGGACTATTATTCATTCACTACTACTACTACAATGTGTGGAGCAGACAAAAGTGGGACGTGTTGTTCAGAGGATTCACAGCTGCTCGGCCGGTTTTACTACAGCTCGGTTCCTTGAAAGAGTGAATCCTCGCTGACCTTTCCAGAGAATAACGAGCCACACGCGACATCAGAACACAACAAAGCGCTCCTGCTCCCAGCTGCAGAGAGGCTCGCTCCTCCGCGTGTGGAGAGCAGACCCTCCAGCAGATGAAAGAGGAGGACGAGGGAGGAGAGAGAAAACAGCGGAGAGGAGATCAGACTAGAAAGAGAAGGAGACGAAAGGCAAAGAACTCGTTAGTGAGCTCCAGAGAGAGAGAGACAGAGAGAGAGAGAGGGAAAGAGAGACAGAGAGAGAGAGAGAGAGAGAGACAGAGACAGAGAGACAGAGAGAGAGAGAGAGAGAGAGAGAGAGAGAGAGAGAGAGAGAGAAGAGAGAGAGAGAGAAAGAGAGCTGAGAGGAAGAACAACAGAGCTGGAGGCTTCAAACTGAGGAGGAGGAGGGAAAGATGGAGAAAATGCAGATCTGAAGACGTGGTCTGAGATCAGAGATTGTGATGACGAAGCACAAATGAAAAAAAGATCCACGCTCCGTGGAGCGTCTTCATTCATATCAACTCATTGTGGATCTGAAACATGTGAATGAGACGTGATGTGACGTAAAATATGAACATGAGTTTTCAGCTGAGATGAGTCTCAGGTTCCTCCTCAGTCTTTGGTTCCTCCTCAGGTTCTTCCTCAGTCTCTAGTTCCTCCTCAGGTTCCTCCTCAGTCTCTGGTTACTCCTCAGGTTCCTCCTCAGTCTCTGGTTCTTCCTCAGTCTCTAGTTCCTCCTCAGGTTCCTCCTCAGTCTCTGGTTACTCCTCAGGTTCCTCCTCAGTCTATGGTTCCTCCTCAGTCTCTGGTTCCTCCTCAGGTTCCTCCTCAGTCTATGGTTCCTCCTCATTTTCTTCCTCAGTCTCTAGTTCCTCCTCAGGTTCCTCCTCAGTCTCTGGTTCCTCCTCAGGTTCCTCCTCAGTCTCTGGTTACTCCTCAGGTTCCTCCTCAGTCTATGGTTCCTCCTCAGGTTCTTCCTCAGTCTCTGGTTCCTCCTCAGTCTCTGGCTCCAACATGTCAGGCTGGATATGGACACATTCAGTCCTCATTCATTTAGATAGAGTTCTGGTCTTCTAGGGCTTTAGCGATGCTGCCAAAATGGCCACCAGTGGCAGGACTAGCTTGTTTATGCACGGCGTTGCTATGACGACCAGGTGCTTGGGAAGCTGTATGATCCTGGATGGGAACGACCTCCAGGAATAGTACCTGGTACCTGAGCCGGTACCATGTAGTGGAAAGGTGTCTTTGGTCAGACTTTCTTCTTTATGTAGTCCAGATCAGGACATTGTGTCTGTGTTGAGGTATGAGGAGGTATGAGGAGGAGGGGGAGGTATGAGGAGGAGGAGGAGGTTCCTGGGGCTGTTCCTCTGCAGGATGGAGCCCTGGAGCAGAGTGCTGGGAGCAGCCTGAGGGTGAGGGAGGTGAAGGAGGTGGTGGGGGACACAAAGCCTCAGTGTGGCCTCTGATCGAGGCCTGAAACAAGGCACAATGGCTGCTCTGTGGCGCCTCCTCCTCCTCCTCCTCCTCCTCCTTGTCAGGCCTCTCTGCTCTTTCACTCTGGCACAACAAGCTTTTCAGGCTGGGCAGCAGCTCCGGCTCCAGCTCTGGCTCCGGCTCCAGCTCTGCTCTGGCTCCGGCTCCTCCTGAAAGAGGCCATTCTGCCACTGCTCCATCTCTGACTCCCATTCCTCCCATTCCAGCACAGAGGCTTTCCTCCTCTAATGGCTTCCTGGGCAGAACAACCCCCACACACCCGAAAAAAAGCCAAACAGCAGTAGAAAACGTTGTTGTGCATTCAGGACGTCCAGAGTTCAGCTCCAGAACAAATGGACACGCAGCGTCTTCCTCCTCCATTCAGGAAACAAAGTGCAGGATGAATGATTCATTGATGGAGGAGTGACTGAGTGACTGAGTGGGTGTTAAGAATTCAAGCAGGTCGAGAGCGTCCATTCTGAAAAAGCAGCACGCCACGCTCCGTCCAGGTGGACACGTTCCTCCCCAGCAACAACAAGCCGCTCCAGGCAGCAGGTCTGCGCTCATTCAGGGAAGACCTGGAGCGTCCGGGCAGGAAGTGCTCCATTAGACTACTGGAGCGGCTCAAATCCTGCGTGTGATGCACCTGAGACTCCTGCTGCTGCTGGGACACTCTCCCAACACACACACACACACACACACACACACACACACACACACACACACACACACACACACACACACACACACACACACACACACACACACACACACACACACACACACACACACACACACACACACACACACACACACACACACACACACACACACACACACACACACACACACACACACACACACGCACACACACACACACACGTGTCTCACATCCAGATGTTCATTCTGTCCATCCTGTTAACCTCAATGACAGAGAATCCAGTGTCTAGATATCAATACATCCACAGGATCAATTGATAGATTTGGATTTGTGTGCAACCGTGTACGATTTCCTCCCACAGAGTTGATTGAAATCCACACTAGAGCTGCAAACCACTATGAATTGACTAATAACAATTAATTTCACAATTAGTTGATTTAAGCACCCGCTGAGAATGATAAATGTCAACAGTTGTTGTTTTTTTAGCCTCTGTGATAGAGAATTAGCTTTTAGAGACCTCGTCTCGGCCTTTGTGAAACAGGCCTTTAGTTTCTGATCGAACCAGGAAGAAATCGACAGATTTGTCGCCTCCAGAACGGATCGTTTGTTGCAGCTGAACGTAACGTAACGTGAAGTGGAAATCAAAGTAAAATCTCTTAGTTTCCTGAGCGGAGCTTCAGCTGCTTCCACGCTAACGTTCTCAGACTTTAAAGACTTCCAAAACACGTCTTCAGCGAAACAGCAAAAGAACCATTTAAAAAGGGAAATCCATCAGAGCTGCACTCACTCACGATCCATCAATAATCAATCTGTTGATCAGACCACTTTGAAGTGCTTCTGTGGATGTTTTTCAGCAAAAAAAGTCAAAAATTCTCCACTTCCTGCTCACCGAGTGGAAACACTTTTCGTTTTTCGGGACGTTTTTCAATGTTTTTTCCAACTAATGGATCAATAAGAGCGCATAACTGAGCCGTTGAAGTGTCTCCACTGAGACGAGCTCTGACCTTTGAACTCTGATCCCACAGTGATCAATACACAAGAAATAAATCACATGATCACGTGTCATAATTAGTTCATCCATCACTCTCAGCGCAGCCACGAGACACGTTATTGATCTCATCCACTGCTTTTCTGCTTCTTTTGATTACTTTAACTTCCATTTTCTGCCTTCATTTTTCCATTTCTCTGTTTGTTTCACGTGGTTTTGGTTCCGAGTTGGATTTTGTTGCGACTTTTTCTGTTTATTTTCCCACTTTTTCCTTGTTTGGTCTCAGCCGGTGTTGTTGGTGGTTCTGTGGTCTTTTCTCCTCCTGATTTATTTGTCTACGTCTAAACTTTCCCGCTTGTCCACGTTCTGTTTTCTTCTCTGTTTTTAATTTGTTTCCTCAGTTTTCCTGGATGCGTCATAACAGAGCGTGAGCGCTCATGAGAAACGCTCCAGGAAATGAGACAAAAACACTTTTCCACTCCAGTCCATGTCTGTCTGAGCGGAAAACTGCGACGAATGATCAATGAGTTCACGATCAAATCAATAAACGACCGTTTGAACAATCAAATAATCGTTTCTTGCATTTGAGACAATAATTGACAGATTGATCAACTAGTACAGAGATTACTGTTTGTTGTGGTTTTCTTCCCACATCTAGAATGAAGTCAGGTTTCCAAACAGCCACTGAGAGTGTAAGCATACGTATGGTTGCCAGATCAGCATGAAAGGAGACAGATCTGTGCAGAAACAGATGTAATACCCGTACTAAAGCTAGAAACGTGGGCCAGCGCCTCCTCAGAGGAGTAAAGCTGCAGCACGGACCCAGGGAGCAGCACTCACTGAGGAGCAACACTAACAGGAGCAGCTCTGACCGAGGAGCAGCAGTGAGGAGCATCAGTAAGGAGCAGCAGTGAGGAGGTGTGAGGAACAGAGGAGCAGCTCTGACTGAGGAGCAGCAGTGACTGTGGAGCAGCTCTGACCGAGGAGCATCAGTGAGGAGCAGCTCTGACCAAGGAGCAGCACTGACCGAGGAGCAGCTCTGACCAAGGAGCAGCACTGACCGAGGAGCATCAGTGAGGAGCAGTAGTGAGAAGCAGCAGTGAGGAGCAGCTCTGACCGAGGAGCAGCAGTGAGGAGCATCAGTGAGGAGGTGTGAGGAACAGAGGAGCAGCAGTGAGGAGCATCAGTGAGGAGCTGCAGTGAGGAGCATCAGTGAGGAGCAGCAGTGAGGAGCAGCAGTGAGGAGGTGTGAGGAACAGAGGAGCAGTAGAGGCCGTTCCCAGCAGCACCAGAGCCTCCCAGTTTCCCTCCACCACAGAATAAAACCTATTAACGCTGCCTGAAAAGCTCAGAGAGGATCAGCTCAGAGGAAAGAAAAAGAAGAGAGGAAAAGAAGAGGAGAGAAAGGAAAACCCTGAGCTAGGCAGCACCCTCCCCCACCCCCCACCTGTGACCATACATAGAGTAAACCCCCCCATTACTGAGTGCAGCAGGATGCAGAGCTACATTTGGATTTATGGATTCTAGCTGATGCTTGACGACATTGAGAAAAACCTCTCCAATGTTGCAAAAAACACAAGGAGGAGAAACCATCATGGGAACACCAGTCCCATGTTCCATGATGACCAGTAAGCACCAGCATGAACCTGAAGGAGACACAACCTGTGCTGCTAACCCTAACCCTTACCATAACCCTAGCCCGCCCCCCCCCCCCCGTCTGCGTCCTCACCTCTTTCCCAGGGAGTTGAGAGGCGTGCTGAGGCTGAGCGGGGGGACGGCAGGTTTCCGGGGTCGGACCGGCCTCCGGCTCGCCGGCGACTCCTTGCTGGGAGTGTCGGGATGAGGAGACGGGCTGGAGCTGGACTTCACGTTCAGGTCCTTCAGGACGTCGTAGTTGATCTTAGAGGAGATCTTCTTCTGCTCCAACATCTGCTCGATCGCCTCGTCTGCCGTGTTCGCTCTGATTGGAGGAGCACGCTTTGGTTTGGCCCGGGACTAGGAGTAGAGGAGGAGAGGAGAGGAGAGGAGAGGAGAGGAGAGGAGAGGAGAGGAGAGGAGAGGAGAGGAGAGAGGAGACAGTTACTTTAGTATTATATAAACTTTGGTTACTTTATTCTGTTCTTATTGTTTATTTTGCATTAGTGTAAAGTAAATAAGCTCTCACCCTCTTCTTCTCCTTGTAGATTCCGAGCTCCTTCTCCTTCGCAATCTTCGCTTCCTTCTCTGGAAGGAAAAAAGAGAGGAAACAGGAGGAGAGGAAACAGGAAGGAAACAGGAGAGGAAACAGGAAAGAAACAGGAGAGGGAAGAGGAAGGAAACAGGAGAGGAAACAGGAAGGAAACAGGAGAGGGAAGAGGAAGGAAAGAGGAAGGAAACGGGAAACAAGATGTTGAACAAACCTCGACCAGCAGCAGTGGTCACAGCTTTTTAAGCTTTGTTAGAAAATACAGTTTCCACATGCATAAAAGATAATATAGGAGGAGGGGGAGGGCAGCAGGCTAACAACATCTCATTTAATCATCCAGGAAAAAAACGTTTTCAACACAGTTTCCTGTTAGCGGACATCAGCCGAGCTCCCAAAACACCTTTCTGCTCTTTGAGGTAGTCGGAGTTCTCAGCCATCCACAGAGCCGTCTTCACCTGGATCTCCCTGTCACTCAGCAGATACTGGAGAGGGACGAACGAAGAGATAAATAGAGAGATAAAGTGATAAATAAAGAGATAAACACAGTGATAAATCCAGAGATAAACACAGTGCTTATCTTTCCTGATTCTGTGTGGTTGTCAGAGCAGGAAAACGTAAATACAGCATAAATCATTCAGTAAAACCTGAGAGGGTTTCTACACATTTCCTCCTCTTGATCGTTTTGTTTTGTTATCCTGTCAGAACACAGTTATTACGATCTTCTCACCTTGTTAAGTGTTTCAAGACCACGTCCTGATGATTTCACACTTTAAATTAAATTGATTCCTATTCTTCCATGACTGTTCCTCTTTCTACTTCTGCTACGATTATGTAAATTTCCGTACCATGGAACTAATCGAGGATCATCTTATCTTAACTTTTCCTAAAGATTTTCCAGCATCTTCACTTCCTGGAGGTTTCACACTCTTCGTGTTACGTACCAGCTCGATCTCGCTGTCGTCGATGCCGCTCAGGTCCAGCTCCCCGCTGTCTGCAGCCACACCTGAGACACACACACACACACACACAGAAACGCACACACACACGTTAAGGCCGGAACAAACGTGCTCAGACAGTCTGCTGTGTCGTGCCTCGCCGAGGGGACGGGGGAGTAGAGACCTGGAAGCAGCATCTTCCACCGGGGTTAATCAGCCAATGAGAACGCACCGTGACTCCCGATAAGACGCTAATAGGCTTAACTCCGCCTCCGAGCCGACTCAGCCACCTCCACACGCACTTTCAATTACGATGCGCTCCCTAGATTGTGGCGGAACAGGGAGATGCTGAAGCTGCGATTTGCATTTTCCGGCCTCGAGTTCACCTGACGAAGACGACAACAAAGAGAGGAGCCCGGAGTGTTCCAGATGAGAGGAGGGAGGGGGGGGTTCAAACAGATCTGATCCTCTCTGAGAGGAGGATGAGGAGGAGGAAGAGAGAGAGAGAGATGGGTTCAAACAGATCTGATCCTCTCTGAGAGGAGGAGGAGGAGACTGAAAGGAGGGAGCAGGTGGAGGTAGAGTTTACCTCGCACCTCAAAGTGTTTCCCAGAGGAACGATGGGAGTTTAACTCTGACTCCTTCTAAGGAGCTCCTCCTCCATTAGAGCGAGGAGGCCGGAGGAGGTGGAGGAGCACCTCCTCTCCTCCCTCCTCCAGTCTGGACAGACGTCAGCTCCTCGGTGGCTGCTCCTCTATCTGCTGGTCAACACTGGGTGTTTCTGATGTGTTTCATGCTTTGCTTGACCCACCTACACACAAACATTTTCTATTTGTCTTTTATTTTCTTTCTTGTGTTTAGTTTCTTGTGATTGCATCTACACATCACTACGAGCCTCCTCTTCCTGGAGTGAGCACCAGACCCACATGTCCTTATCCAAATCGTGCCTATTGTTTTGTTTAGGAATTTTCAAAACCACATTGGGTTGAAATAAAAAAATAGAGGAAAGACAACTCGTTTTTATTAATAAGTGCCTACTGAACAGCACTGCTCTGATGTAAGAATAGATCTGTGAGAAATAGAATCAGGCATGGAAACAAGATGTTTGTGCAGCACATTCCAGCACTGGAGACAAGTGCACTTTGTGTGTGTGTGTGTGTGTGTGTGTGTGTGTGTGTGTGTGTGTGTGTGTGTGTGTGTGTGTGTGTGTGTGTGTGAGGCAGGTCAGCTGCTATCTGTGGGCCGCAGCTCTCTAAGAACTTCCTGTGCGTGAAGCGTGAGGAGGAGATAAGATGGAGACGCAGCTCCGGAGGCAGCGAGACTCCTCACTGATAAGGAGGAGGAGGAGGAGGAGGAGGAGGAAGAGGAGGAGGAGGGAGTAAATGACCCTGTTATTAATCAGCTGCTGCTTTGATGAATCTGCACTCCCTAATTTGATCAAACCCAGAAAATTATTCAAGGGGAATCAGGAAATCTCAGGCTGGAGTCGGACATTATTTCTATCACTCTGCAGCGTTTTTATCAGTGAGGGACGTCCAGTGACACATCTGCAACGTCTGTATCTGGGAAGTATAAAATCATTCATTCCAAACTGCTCTTTGCACCTAAAATTCACCCTGCACAAACTTCCAAACGTGGAGGAAGAGATGTCGGACACATCTGGAACATGAACTGCTCCATGTCGCAGATGTCTCACTGATGGGAGGACGAACAGAGAGAAATCACTGAAACAAACAGATCAGTATGACAGACGTAGAGTCACAGAGAGTCACAGAGAGTCGTGTGGAGTCTCCCAATCAATCATGACTGACAGGCGAGCCAGCCAATCAGAGAAGTGTGGTTGCCAGATAAGCTTGGAAGGGTGCCAGATCTGCACCCAGACAGAGTGATATTCTCACAGGTTTAAATGAATAACTTAATAAGTCAGGATTATAAAAGGGCTGAAAAATCGACTGAGGCAGCCACACCTCACCAGCTGCTACATTAACACCAGAGAACAAAGAAGTGTTGCAGGTTTCCTTTAAAGGTTATGAAACGCGGAGAAGACTCGACTGCTCCTAAGCAGAGCGAATCAGCCCGTTTCTATCAAATATCCACATCTCTTTCATGCTGGACACACACACAGACACACACACACACACACACACACACACACACACACACACACACACAGTGCTCGTCACATGGTTTGACACAGGCTCAGTTCCTCGGTGAGAGACTTGCCTCTTCACGCCTCCAAGCTGTGAACTCATCACCCTGTTCTCTCCCTGTCCTCACCCACAGGTAACCTGAGCCTCACCCCTCCCTCCCCCGCTCCTCCCCCTCCACCTCCTCCTCCTCCTCCTGGGTCTGTCTGATGTGGTTGGGGAGAAGGAGAAGAAGAAGAGAGACTCTGATACCAGAGAAGAAGAAGAAGAACAAAAGACGGTGAGAAGACAAAGGAGGAGAGAGGAGACATGCCCTGAAGGGAGGAACGCCAACAGGTGACAGAGGGAGGAGGGAGGAGGGAGGGAGGAGTGTAAAGATCCAGACTGAGCCAAACATAGAAACACAAGAGACAGAGCAGAGATGTCAGAGGACGAGGCTGCTGCTCTTTCTCCACAGATCCTGAGAAAAGACCTGAACCACAGAGACCGAGCGTCTGTCTGTTAAACCTTTAAAAGGGGCTGATGAAGGTGGAATGAAGGTGTTAATATAGAAGCTATGAAACACTGGTTTCATCAGGAATGCCTCAGAGACTATTTCATGGACCTTTGACGACTTGTTACGGCATTTCTGCACCTGATCATGCTTATCTGGCAACCCCAGATCGCTGGCTGCCACTCAAACATATCATACGTGACTATAAGTCTCTGGAGGCGTCAGCTGGGTTTACGTCCACGTGGTTTTGTTTTGAACAGACTTAGTGACGTCTCCATCAGGTCTGACAGTGAGGGAAAGGCCCCGTCGACAGCTGTGATGAAGAGCAGGAGGAGAGCAAAGTGATGAAGAGCAGCAGGCGGAGAGCCAGAGAACACAAAGAGCTGGAGGAGGGGGAGGAGGGAGAGGAAGAGGAGGAGGAGGAGGAGCAGCGATCAAAGTGGGCAGAGGAAGACAAAGAAGCAGAGCGGGAAAAGATTAAGAGAGGCAGGTGGGAGGTAGAGAGACTGATGGGAGAGGAGAGAGAAGATAAAGACTGAGAGGAGAGGAATGGAATCGACTGAAGCAGAAAGGCAGAAAAGAGGAAAGAGAGGAAGAAAGTCAGTGAACTGAACCTGAGGGGGAGACGAGCAGGTCAGGACAGAACAGAGGAAGAAGAAAGAAGAAGAAAGAAGAAGAAAGAAGAAGAAAGAAGAAGAAAGAAGAAGCGTGACGTTGACTTGGAGCCCTCAAACAGTCAGTCTGAGGTCTGCACAGAAGTTTGTTTCAAGCCTTGAGAATATAGAATATAGAAAATACTAATACTATTTTGATGAGATTCAATGGAGAGAAAACATTCCAAACTACCAGAATCAAAAAAGTTGAAGGAACAATAGAATAGAACAGAATAGAATAGAATAGAACAGAATGAATAATTATTGCACTAATTCACAATTAGCTCTCTACAACCAGTAAAGTGTATGGATGTGGTGAGCTATGAGGAAGGCTGCAACACCTAATCAATGCCCTGAACAGATGAATGTTACTTTAGTCAATTAGTTGATTAATCAATTAGTCACTGCAGCTGTGGCTAAACTAGGCTCCGCCCACATCTCCCAGTGAACAGAAACACATGAGGGATGCTGCTTCTGTCTGCTGCTGAGGAGTGTGTGTGTGTGTGTGTGTGTGTGTGTGTGTGTGTGTGTGTGTGTGTGTGTGTGTGTGTGTGTGTGGCCCAGAGCCAGCTCTGCCTGCAGGTCCAGCAGCTCGGCCCGGACAGTAAATCGACTCTGGATCCCGTTTGACACGAGCAAAGTCGGACGAGACTATTAAAGTGTGAACTCTGACCCCGGAGCATTCGCCCACTCCTCCTCCTCCTCCTCCTCCTCCTCCTCCCCAGACACACACACCGAGCAGGGAGCTGCTGGAGTCCTGGAGGCAGAACACCTTCCTCATCTATTTTCTCCTCCATTGTTGTTCTTACTCTCAGACTCATACGCAAACAAAAATAAACAGAGAAGCCGACCATAAACTAACACTGTGATGAATCTCCCTCCTCCACGTCATCTCCATGAACACACACACACACACACACACACACACACACACACACACACACACACACACACACACACACACACACACACACACACACACACACACACACACACACACACACACACACACACACACACACACACACACACACACACACACACACACACACACACAATGAATCTAGTCCCTACAACAGCTTAACCTGCAGTGAGGAGCGGTCTAAACTGTTTACTGAACCTGACCATTTGTGGCCTGTTGTTTAATAGCTTGGCCCTCAGTTTGGTCTGGAAGGCTGCAGGCTCCTTTTCCTCTTTTCTTCTAAAAGCAAGAGGAGGAGGAACAAAACAACACTTCTAGGTTTTACGTCTGTTCCTTGCCAGATGTTAAAGAGCATCATCGCATCCTCAATCATGTTTAACTACAGAGAAACAGAAAAAGAGTGTGACGTGACATACTGGTGTGTCGACTGTGCAACTGTTTAAGTGTACGCTGCATTTGATTTATATCTTATTGATATACACAAGCACTATATATAAAATAAAGCAGGAAAAACACAGATAAATTATAATGATAAAACAAAGACAGCACTGTTTTGATCAAGTACTATCAATAGATTTGAGTATTTAAAATCTTCTCTGATCTCAGCTTTATAAATCTTTAGTCACATCTTTGAGATGTGGACCATTTTTCTTGTTTTTAATCTAAGCTGTGTGTGTGTGTGTGTGTGTGTGTGTGTGTGTGTGTGTGTGTGTGCGTGTGTGTGTGTGTGTGTGTTGTATGCTACATCTCAGAGCCGAGGTGTTTTGTGACTGAAAACACTCGTTTCCAGCTCTGTGCGAGTGGAGCCGCCTCAGCAGCCGCCACCGCTGAGTGGAATCAGGAATCAGGCTCAGAGAGAGTGTGTGTGTGTGTGTGTGTGTGTGTGTGTGTGTGTGTGTGTGTGTCCGTCACAGCGGCTGGCTGTGATTGGAGCTGATGTTTGTCTTCTGGCCTGCGGAGGCGGAGGGAAGCCGCCTCGTCTGCCGCCGCCGGCCTGACAGGAAGTGACAGCGACCGTTTAGCAGGCGGGAGGAGGCAGCAGCAGAGTGAGCCCCCCCCCCCCCCCCCCCCACACACACACACTCCTCCCTCACCCCCCCCTCCACCCATCCTCACCACTCCTCCTCCCCAGCTGCTGCGTCACTGCACATTTCACTGCCTCCCCCATCCTCACCCTCCATCCTCACCCAGTAGGACTGAGGGTCCCACCCTGACCAGGTGCTGCCTGCCACACACACACACACACACACACACACACACACACACACACACACACACACACACACACACACACACACACACACACACACACACACACACACACACACACACACACACACACACACACACACACACACACACACACACACACACACACACACACACACTCAATGGTTAACCCTTTGATGTCCCATCACTCTGATGCAGAACAACCAGCAGAACTGTGTCACTGTATCATTGAGCCGCTACAACTAATCAACTATTAATCGGCTAATGAGACACTACGTTAATCACCGCTCAGTCGATTTGAGTGTTTTTTTAAAGAATCATTTTTAGGAATTTGATCAAAATTCTCTTTGTGACAAAAAACTGAATGCCAGTGAGTTGAGTTGTGGCCTTTGGGAAACAGGTATTAACATCTAATTACAAGCTAGCTAAGCTAGCCTACAACTGATCAATTAATCTGGAAAGCAACCTACAGATCAATAGATAACAAAAACAATCGTTTGTTGCAGCTCTAATATAGAATTAAAAGCCGTAGCAACCGAGTGATAAAGTCATCAGCACCTTGTAATTTTAACTATCAGTGAGTCAGAACAAACTTATAGATCTACGTCTACTCTATGTATTCTATGTCTACTCTGTCGATTTAGTTCAGAGAGGATATCTATGAATATGCCATGACGCCGCCAGGCTCCTCCTCCTCCTCCTCCCATCCTGCCATATGTCCATCAAGCTCTACTGTACCGCCTCAGGCTGCATCACACACACACACACACACACACACACACACAGTCTGGCCAGCTGTCTGTCCCATCAGCCTATAGAGCAGACTGAAACCAGCAGATCTTTGTGAATGGATGAGCTCTGCATGAATAAGTGAGGAGGAGGAGGAGGAGGAGGAGGAGGAGGAGGAGGAGGAGCAGTCATCATCATCATTAATTAAAGGAACAATCCGCGCGTTTCACTGTCGCAGCTGACGACCGCCACAGGTTCAAAACTGTTGATTAAACACTGGATCAAATATTTATCTGACAGCTGCAGAGATCTGTGTCTCCACCCACACACACACACACACACACACACACACACACACACACACACACACACACACAGGGGCTGGTCTGAGAGTGATGAGCACCTCCATTAACATAATGTATTCTCTGCTCCTACACTAATCCTTGGACATCACCACCACAGGAGGCATTCTAGGAAACACTCAGACCTCTGTTTTCTTTTTTGTTTTTTCTGGTCGACTCTACATATTAAACCACAGACAGCAGCAGCAGCTCAGCTCATCTTGAAATGTCACGGCTAAACTATCTGTGACTGGGGGATTGAGAGTACAAACATGGTGAATGTTGTGACGTTAAATGTATGTTTACAGCATGGTGTAAACATGGTTAGAAGAGCATGAGCTCAATGTTCAGAGTGATTTAGAACTAGTAGCTCATTGTTTTTATGTCTACAATCTAAAACCCTTTTAACAGGGATGTGGGGATCGGCCACTCGAGATCGATTAGCTCTGCCTATTAGACAAAGATAAATAATACTAAATGTAGGGAGTGGTAACTTATTTAAATGGTTTTATTGGATTGTTGCCAGCTGATTGAGTGCATGTTGAGTGTTTTGTTAGATCCTGGTTTGGATTCAGTTTTCTCATCATGTAATGAACATGCTGCTCTGTGATCGATGGCTCATGCCTTAAAAAACAAAACTGTAAACTAACAGAAACAAAGGTTTAAGTTAGCCTGACTCTGGTCAAAAGTGATAAAATTAACTGATCAGTTTGATTTGAAGTGATTTACACTTCATTATGACAAACTTTTTGCAGTTGAGTTAGCAAAGTCCCTGGTGGTCAGACTAGGTATTGCACCCGCGCAAAGTGTGTGATTATTGGTCTTTAAAAGATGACTTCATGAGCCAGTAAAGACTGGAAAACTTCCTCAGAGAGTGAATAATATCTGCAACACCTCCTCTGCTGCCTTTCACAGGTCATTTCGTCTCAGATCCTTCTTCACAAGTACAAGAGGAAGGAAAAGTTTCGTTTCAAGTCAAGTTTCGTTTCAAGACAGTGTGGAAACGAAAGTCACGATAATGAAAAGGAGTCGAAAAGACAAACTCCTCGTGGTCTGCTCTGATCTCTCCGTGACCTCCTGACCTCCTCATTAGCATGAAGCTAGCGACAGTCGATGCAGAGGAGCAGCTGGACTTCACTCCAGCTGTGACTGTGGCTCAGGAGACAAAGACGCACAGTCAGGAAAGTTCTGCCTCTTTGCATCAGACTGCAGAGATTCACTGCAACATCTGGCGCCAACAGAACACATGTGAGGGAGTTAAGCATTCAGAATTTAAACTTTTACGTTTATTGTCTGTTAAATATCAAATTAAATGGGAGCACGATACTCTGTGTGGCGCCTGTAAAGTCCAGGTTGTTGTGTGGTGGTAGATCTTAGAATCAGATGTAGAAACAGTTGAGTCTCCTCCTCTGTCCATCTGGTCTGAAGGGAACTGGTCATGTGACCCCTACGTCAGGTCTTTGACGCTTTGACACTTTGAGATCAGCTTCTAGATGTTTTCTTCAACTCTGAGGTGTTTCAATTATCAGCTTTTTATTATGATATCTAGGTTTTGTACATCTCTATAGAGAACTGCCAGATGATTTTACTTTATGGCCTCAAAGATATTTCTGAGACGCTCAGATCAACCAAACCAACTGGATCTGATCCCTCGACAACTGCGTCCATCCATCATCCCAGAGACTCCGACCTCCACCTGTAAAACTGCTGCAGCGTGAAACAAAGTTCCATCTTGAAAATGAAGCGGATTCTTCAAAGAGTGGGAAAAAGGCCCCGCTGAAATCTCCAGTTTCACACACTTCAAAGGCTCTACTACCCCCCCACATACCCCCCCCCCCACACACACACACACACATACATACACCCCCCCCCCGGGCAGGAGAGCAGCAGCCTGGCAGAGCTGTGCTCACCGAGCTAGTTAAGGTCAGGCCCAAACCTCATTGATTGGACTAAGTGCTCCGCTGAAAAACGCCGGGCCTCAATCGATGCTGCCTCTAATGTAGCGAGGCTCAGACCCCCCCCACCCCCCCCCCCCCCCACCCCCAAGACCCCGACAGGACAGAGACCTGGAGGACCAGGGGCACCACATCCTCCTGACAGCTCAGTTTAATGAAAACATCGATAAAACTGTGTAAAACTGTGTCCAACAGCTCCTAGAATGAGGGGAAATACTCAATCTATTTATTCTAGGTCTAGTTTTGTAGAGAAGAGAAGAGAAGAGAAGAGAAGAGAAGAGAAGAGAAGAGAAGAGAAGAGAAGAGAAGAGAAGAGAAAAGAAGAAAATGGAGTAGGATAGAGTAAGGCAGACTAGAGACAGACTAGAATAGAATTTAAAAGAAGCTATGGGACACTGGTCTCATCAGGAATGCCTCCTATTATCATTCCTAGTCATTCTAGGAATAACTAGGGAATATCGCAATCTGTTTCTGTGAATCCAAAATGTCCAGATTAAGACGTACTAGATTAACTCCTGCACTTACAGGTATATAACAAGTATAACAAGTACTTACAGTACTTCATTCTAATACACTGAACTTAACACTTCATATTGAGTACCAGGAAACAGACTGAAAGTTAATGTGGTTATTCTGCTCTACTCTGTTATCAGCTGATAATCAAGGACGGATCTGACTTCCTCTCTCTGCATTCGTCATTTGTCTCTCGGTTTGATCGATCAAATATCGACTCTGTCCTGTGAGGAAGTGAGACAGTCTGATCCCCACGTTTCAGCTTCAGGCAGCAGCTTTAAAGCAGAGAAGAAGCTGCAGCTAAAGCTGCGTCTGAGGAGCCTTTCACACCATGAAGTACAGGGTTTTACACTTTTAAAGTCTGATCATTAACACGTCGCTTCTTTTTTTCATCTGCACAAAAGCTGAAGAGGCAGAAGAATAAAACCTGAGGAGATCAGAACCAAACTGTATTTCAGTTCAACTTTCTTTTTAACTAAATATTTTCCTATTTTTTCTGGTACTTTCTGCACAGACCAAAGGAACATAGGCCTTTTAATTGAATTAGAACTGCAACAGCTGATCAATTAATCGACTATTAACTATTATAAGTCAACATTTGTTTGTTCAATGTTATTTAAGGAAATGTAATGTTGAGCTGAGGGCAAAAAACATTTGAAGACTTGATTTTTGCATCTCGACAGATTAATCTACGACATAAACATCTTGAGTTGCAGCTCTGACTGTAATTAGTGGAAATATAAATGAGATTAACCTGAAACTCTGAAACAGATCCAGTATGTGTATGGTCATGTGTCTGGTGAGGATGTGGCGGCTCAGCTTCATTTCTCATAATCTCTCAAAATCACTGAAAGCAGATGTTTTCAGAAGACACAAGCTGGATGTCTGTCTCGGTCTGTGTTTGGATTAAACGGACAGTTTGAGTCTGTTCAGCGTTCTGCGATAAATCAGCATCAACCAGATCTGTTTCCTCCTCAGAGAGCAGAGCTGAAGCTGAAGCTGAAGCTGATTCTTCTACAAACGCTTCACTTTTTGCTTTTCCTCTGGAGACTCAGGGCGTCACTTTGAGTGCTGATCAAATGGAAGGATCTGGATTTTAATTTAAAAATAAAATCTGATTAAAAAAATGTGACAAAGAAACTTTCAATCGTTCTGCAGCGGGAGCTACACACATACACACACACACACACACACACACACACACACACACACAGATACACACAGACACACACACACACACACACTCATCTTCCCGTCTCATCTCCACTTTCAAGCATCAGACGTGTCTTCTCTGAGACGTCGACATCACAACACGTCTGTGGCCTAAACTGTTGGGATCGTCTTCAATCAGGGCCGATCTGAGTAAACTCACAGGAGCACCTCCAGAGAAAGCACAAAATAAAAAACTTTACAGTCAGATGAAAAGCGGGAAAACAACGAAGCTTCGCCGAGGAGACGATCTGTCCTCAAAACCGCTCGCCTTTCTTTTCACTTTGTTTCTTTTTGCTGAGAGAGAGAATCCAAAATTACAGCCTCCGTCTCCCTGAAGCAGCGCCCTGCCCTCCGCTAACAATGTCCACACACACACATACACACACACACACACACACACACACACACTCTCTCGTCTCACACACACACTGGACCGTGTACACATGAAAGGCTCAACCCTAATGACAAGGTACTCTGTCCACTTAATACTTCAAAGATTTGAGTGTTTTGGGGGAGGAGGGGGGAGGGGGAGGAGGAGGAGGAGGAGGAGGGGGGAGGGGGGAGGAGGAGGAGGGGGGGGGGGGGGTGACCCCTCCCACTCCCGCCACAATTAACCGAAGCCTGAACCAAAACCAGGAGCCTCAGTCCACACGCAGCCAACATCTGTGTCTGATACAAAGAATCAGAACACACACACACACACACACACACTAAAGTGAAATTACATGTAAATAAACATGTTTTTTTTCCTTCTCCAGAAAGTTGTAGGAGAAGCACTTTGTGCTATGAGCATCATATGAAGAGCGTTTATAAAGTTTAATCTGATGAATCATGAGTTCATTACTAAATATGGAGCTCATTAACTAAATAAATAATCAATAAACAGGTTTCCTGACATCCAGAGGAGACCGACACACTCTAGAAATGCACAAACCCTAGAAATGCACAAAAACCTAAAGTATCACAATAAAATAAAAATGCTCCAGGGCTCCAGACTCCCAGTGAGAACTGGGTCGCTCCCACTGTCCGACCATTAAACCCAGTAATGGCGTCTCGCTGGCTGATGTTAGTTTAGGAGATGACTCAAGCTAACGTCACTTTGTGACACCACACACACCACACACACACACACACACACACACACACACACACACACACACACACACACACACACACACACACACACACACACACACACACACACCCACACACACACACACACACACACACACACACACACACACACACACACACACACACACACACACACACACACACACACACACACACAAAAAAAGACAATGTAACGTTTTCAATGAATGTGAGTGCTTGTGATTCAGACGTGAATCACTGCAGCTCGGGGACCTGGAGGTCAGACTCGTCATGGAGCTCAGACCGCTCCTCTGGTCTGAACCCTGCAGAACACCTGTGGAGGGAGCACACACCTGCTGCCTCCAGAGGCCTGGGAGGAGGCCCTCAGAGGCCTGGGAGGAGGCCCTCAGAGGCCTGGGAGGAGGGCCCTCAGAGGCCTGGGAGGAGGCCCTCAGAGGCCTGGGAGGAGCGAGCCAGGACACCTGTGGACAGGTGCAGAGCTCTCACTGACAGTCACACAGACAGGTGCCATCATGTGTGTCCAGGCCACTTTCACTTGCTTTGCTTTTATTGATCCTGCTGAACCAAAACTCAGAACCAGTGTCTGGTTTCCACTGGTTTCCCATTCAGTCTGTTTTGAGTCATTCTCTAGGCTTTTAGCTGAAACTGCTCTGACCGATCAGAGGAGATGATGCTGCCTGCTACGACGAATCGATCAGTCTGCTGGAAAACACACTTCAAGTCACCATTTAGATTTTTATTGTGCACGGTCTCACTCTTTTATTTTGATGTCTCTTTCAGACTCTGATGGCGCAACATTATCTGAAGAACAGCTTTATTATGACAGTGATTCATGTTTATGGATCTGTTTTATGCTGTAGCTCTAAGAAATGATCCTCAGCTCATTTAAGGTGAATATATTTAATTCAAACAACCTCTGTTTCCATTTTCTTACCAACTTCTAATCAATTTCTCTGATATTCTCCACAACTGTGGAGGTCACATCTAAAAGATCTCCAACATTGTTGTATTTGCAGTCACAGGGAAGCTACAAAAGTGTAATCCTGAAGTTGTTGTTTCACTATGTTGTCTTGTTAAACTGTTAAAAAGTGACTGAAATGTAAACTAATCTAACAACTCTAGTACCTCCAGTACTGTTCCTGCACCATCGCCATAACTCTACTCTAACTCTACTCTACCTCGGAGTAAAAACAGAGAACCTCCTCCCTCCTCACTCATCATCATCCTCAGCTCCTCATCTTCCTCAGCTCCTCCCTCCTCCTCCTCCTCCGCTAACAGCTCATCCCAGGTCGATAGTTACGACCCCCATCGAGCTGCTGCAGGGACTCAAACGTGTGGCCTCCATGTTGGGTGACGTTCTCCAAACATTAGACCACTTCAGCTCCATCCATCCATCCAGTACACTTCACCTCCTCCTCCTCCTCCCCCCTCCCTCTCCTCCCTCCCCTCCTCCTCCCACTCAGAGCCATAAAAACACGGGTCCTCCTCATCAGAACAGTTGTAGCGTCACCTCGCCTCCACACACCCCGATAAGGAGGGCGGGGGGGGGGGGGGGGGGGGGGGCAGGTTCAGAACAGCCCACTCATGTAATTAGGTAATTACAGGCAGCGCAGGATGGATCCCTGTGGTTGTTTTATTTTTGCAGCTGTTAATAAGTCACAGTGACGGAGGGTGTGATGCGCTCTGAAGCTCTGCGTTCTCCAGGTTCAGAGATCTGTCGACTCTGCTGGGCTACGTTTGCACAGAGGACAAGAAGCAAAAGGAAGTCTACGTACGACTCCTCCTGTTTCTCCTCTCATTTGTGATGTTTTTATGACAGTCTGAGCAGGTCACGTTAACACACGTCCTGAATCTGACTTATGTGCTGACTGAACGGTCCAGATGCATCGCCCGAGACTTCTACGTGCTGGATGAGTTGGTTGGTTTATAAAATGACACAAAAACTGTGAAAACAGTTCATGTTAGTTTCTAAAAAGCCAAAATCAGGAGTTCAAATATCACAGAAACTGATCCAGAAGCAGCGAGATGCTGAAGCTGGGACGTGTCTCACGTTCAGAGACAATCTAAGAGTCCGAGTCGAAGAGGAGGAGGAGAGGAGAGGAGAGAGAGGGAGGAGAGTAGAGGAGAGGAGGAGAGAGAGGAGGAAGAGAAGAGAAGAGAAGAGAAGAGAAGAGAAGAGAAGAGAGAGAAGAGAGAGAGAAGAGAAGAGGAAGAGAAGAGAAGAGAAGAGAGAAGAGAGGACGGAGGAGGAGAGGAGAATCGGCAGCACGAGGCTGGAGCAGCCAGAGCAGCTCACAGGATTTTTCTCTTAGATATGGAATTACGTGTGACCATGTCGGCGGGCGCAGACGCTGGTAGTGAACTGTGGAAATGAAGCTTCTGAAGAACGAAGCGTCACTGACGTCAAACAGCTCTATGTGAGGACAGAAAACAGACAATCTGCTCTGAGGCTCTGCTTTATGTTCAGCCCAATCAGGAGCCTTTATGTAAAGATGAGATCATGGACCTGGATCTGACAAATATTGGCTGCACACACACACACACACGACCACACGCGCACACACACACACACACACACACACACACACACACACACACACACACACACCTGATGAGATCAGCCTCCACTAACTAGGCGTTGACCTCTTTAACGGCAGCCATGTTTCATGCCCGTCCTGTCGGTCAGGGCCTCCAGTCGTCATCGTGATCATCGAGGTGATAAAACTGTTCTGAAATCACCTGCAAAAGCTCGTCTGCTCCATACGAAGGAAAATAAATCATAAAGTAGCGTTTTATCTGCCGGACATTTTGTGGAAAATGCACTAAAAAGTCACTTTTTTAAGGCACTGGTTGTGACCTCACGTACGTGTCATTCAGTCTGTGGTAGCCACTGATGCTACTTTCTTTCTCCATCTTGTGTTTCTCATGTGTTTAAAGTGGAGAAAGTGTATGTTTTAGTGACATCATGTGCACATATTTCTTAGATTTTTAACATTTAATGTTTCGCGTCAGAGAACGTGAGCGTGCGGAGAGCTGCAGCGGGACTCCCACACGCTGCTCGGCTCCTGCTGAACTAAAGAGGGTATAAAACATAATAAGCGGAGACAAATTTCACAGGCAGCTCAGCCAAATTCATTGTGGAGCAGAGTTAATTATGACAATTAAACCTGAGAGAGCGCCTGTTCTTTAACTTGATTATGGGTTATTACGGCGATAGGCCTCGGTGGAGGATGAGCTGCGTTCAGGGGCAGATCCTCCTCCAGGAGGAGCAGACGGGCTGCTGAGGCCTGTCATGCTGCTCCTCCAGGAGGAGCAGACGGGCCTCAGCAGCCCGTCTGCTCCTCCAGGAGGAGCAGCTCAAACAGCAGAAACAGTGACGTGAAGCCTTGAGAGGACGCCTCAGGCCTGCAGGTCGCTCCAGCTCTGGTCTGTCGTAGCCAGGAGCTGAGCTCAGATCATTAGACGACACGTCGGGAAAGTACAAACAAACAAACAGGTGACCAGGAGTCCTCCCCTCGACCGCCCCAGAAATACAGCAAAAAGAAACCGTGACCTAGTTGATCTAGGTGATCTAGTTGGTCTAGTCTGGAACACTCTGGATTAAACTGAATCTGAAGTTCTGAGCTGAGGCAGCAAACAGCTCAGGTCTGATGAGTGTGAATGAAAGAAAATCAAACTTCAATGTTTAACGATAAAAGTAAATGTTCCAACACGATTTAGAGCTGCACCGACTGAAAGGAACTTTTTAAGATGGTTTAAGAGCTACTTTGGAGCGTCTATACGCTTACATAGTTGACAAGAATTTTAAAAGTTCTCAGATCTGAGTTTGAGTCTCAGATTATTGAGGATTATTTATATCAGGAAGCAAAATCTAAAAAATGGAAAAATTGGAAAAATTACAAAAAAAGTAATTATATGAACCAAACAATTTCCCTCTGGGGATAAATAGCGTATTTATTTGATATTAGATGTTTCTATTTATTTGCCTGGCAGAGACTCTCCAGCTGCTGAGTGGTTTTCCTGGAGTTCCAGAGGAACGTTCTTGGTCTTTCCTGTCTGTCCTGGCTGCGTAGAGCCCTGCAGGCCACTCACCGTTCTCCTTGTCCTGCTCCACGCAGTCCGTGATGGACTCGGGCAGGCCGACGGCGGCCTGGCCGGGCATCCTGCCCAGGATGGAGGCCAGGGACGGGGCTCTCCTCTGGGGGACGCCGTCCTCCGCCTCCTCCTTGCTCGGCTCGCCCTCCAGCTTGATCAGAGCCTCCAGCGTCAGCTCCTCCAGCTCTTTGCCAAAGTGTTTGGCCACGGCCCTGGAGCTCGTCCTCCTCCTCCTCCTCCCCCCTTGCCTCCCTCCTGCTCCTCCTGCTCCTGCTCCTGCTGCTTGCCTTCGTCCTCTGCCAGCTTGGACGACGTGGACAGGCTGTCCTCGCAGTCAGCCACTCTGGTTTCTGGGAGAGGGACACGGTGACATGGTGAGAGACGAGCCAGAGGTCAAAGGTCAGGACCAGGGCTGAAACACCTGATGATGGAGTCAAATCACTGGATAACAACAGAAATTATGGAGGAAATGTAAATATTACTATATATGACATGCTCCATTTGTGTCTCACTTCATCATTGAGCAGCACATAGGAGACTAACAGCTGAGATAGCTAGACATAGATACTGTATAGAGATAGACAGACACTTTATTGATCCCTGTGGGAGGGTATATAAGTAATATATAATTCTATGGTAATATAATTATCTAATATGTTATTAATATAATTCTAATTGTTTAAAATTGCATCTTTCTATCAGGACATCAAAGTGGAGAACGGACAGTTTTGTTCCATCATGTTCCTCTCAACAAGCTGCTAATTCTGCTCTGATATCTGATGTATAAAGATGTCCTGGAATAAACGCCTTTTCAAAAAGACGCATCTTTATATCTCTCTAAAGTTCACACAACACTATTACTGAATCTGTGGCTGATGTAATCTAGAGCAGCCGGCCGGGGTCAGGACCAGTGACACATCGGTTCCCAGACGTCCTCAGAGAGTCGACGCTTGGAAAAACACGAGCTCGAAACCAGATCCACTGCAAACATTTACCCCTACTGAACCAAAGCGGCGTAATTTACCACGTTCTGTCTGAGCTCCGGACCTCCTGCAGACCTCCTGCAGGCCCGAAAGAGCCCGGGGGTCGTGACCTCCCAGACGACAGCTCGGAAACTTTAGAGACCGACGTCAGGCTGGAAACTGCTGAAGCTGCTTACAGCTCTTACAATGAGCCTCTGACTTACAAAAAGTTTATTTTTTAAGACTTTTTTAAGACATAAAAATCTTCAAGACCTCTCCTCAATTTCAAGCTATGATCACAAAAAAGTCGTAGTTTGATGTTAAATCAAGTACAACCCTACAACAGACCTCAGATCAGCTGGGACTGTTGTAAGGACAACAAAGGAGCTTCAACTGTTTACACGGGCGGCCATCTTGGATTTTCAGTTGAAACTTCCAACTCGGAAATTCCGACTTCCAAGTCATCGTGATGCTGCTTGTCTCACCTTATGGTTCTTGTTGTTCAGCATTACCAGAGGATCAATACGTATAATTGTATATTACAGACTCAATTAAACATACCAAAAACATTAAGAACAGTCAGAGCTGTTCAAGAAAAAGTGACTGGAAATCATTCTGTTTCCCCACACACACAGGAAGGGAGGAAGAGGGTGATAAATAGTCACATCCAGACAAATTAATTGGGATCATAATTCTGGCCGTCCTCTCACAGTCCTGGTCTAATTAAAACGTGTCCTTTAAATCAGGCCTAATTAAAACGTCCTCACACAGACAGAGGCACGCCGACGCTCTCCGTCTCAGAGCAAAACTAAATAAATCTGAGCAGCTGAGGAGCCGCACGCCTGAAATCTGTGACAGCCTGAAAACACCCCCCCCCACTGTGTGAAAACACAGGGATATTAGGAGTGAGTGTGTGTGTGTGTGTGTGTGTGTGTGTGTGTGTGTGTGTGTGTGTGTGTGTGTCTGAGAGACAGAGAGAGATATACAAAGAGAGGCCCAGAGATAAAGAACCAAATGTGGAAACAGATAAAGAGAAAGAGTGACAGAGAGAGACAGAGCACTCTGTGTGTGTGTGTGTGTGTGTGTGTGTGTGTGTGTGTGTGTGTGTGTGTGCAGTGACTCCACAGCCTGCCTGAGTGACTGACAGGCCGATAAATAAAAGCATCAACACTTATTAAATATATCTTTGCCAGCCCCCCCCCCCCCCCCCGCCCCGCCCCCCTGCCCCCCCCCCTCTGTGACATTTAATAGCCGGGTCGTCCCGAGCTTTCGACCAATCAGAGCGCACGTTACATAACAACCGTCCTGCATCATATTGCTCATTATGTACCAGAAAAAACAAAAGAAGAAATGAGTTTATTGGCTGGATAATAGAGGTCTAAAATAAGACGCAACAGCACGAAGACTGAAATAGGACGAAGAGGAGAGAGTAAAAACAATACGGAGTCTGCGAAGAGTCAATAAAGCGGTTTATGAAGAGTAAATAAAGAGCGCTATAAAAGAGAAGACGCCACACCAAAGGCAAGCAGACGGTCACAAAGCAGAGATGCAGAGTCACACTCGTGTGATTAATCTAATGAAAGTTAAAGCTGGTTTTATTTTCACTCTCTTCCTTCTTGGTTCTTGTTTTATCACACCATCGAGTGCCGTCTGCATCTGATCTCACCTGAGCTCGTTACGGACCCGCCCTCGTTAGGGGAGTTTGCTGTTCTTCCAGGCTCGTACCTGCTTTGACGTAGGCGGCGTACACGCCTCTCAGCTTGGGCCTGTTGGTCTCCAGCTCGGCGTCGATCTCGTCCTGGAAGCCCTGGATCTCGTCTGTGGGAGGAGACGCGTTAAGAGTGGGAACCTCTGCTGAGTCTGGACCCAGAAACTCATCAGAGAAAATCAGACGCAGTGACGTTCCTCGAGTCCCAGAGCGACGTGTGTACGATTCACAGGTGGAGGGAAAGAAAAGAGATGCGACTGAAGGTTGTCAGTCACATTTACACTGCAAAAAAGTCGTCTTTAGAGATAAAAACTCTAAATCTGAGGACAATTTCACTTGATAAGATTTTCCTGTTACAGAGTTACAAGTAAAATCAGAAATTAACTCTTAAAACAAGACAAACTGTCTCCATTTCAAGCTGTGATCAGCAGAACATCTTTAGCTCACTACACAGTCGAGGTTTGTTGTTAAATCTATGGGGCACAACTACAGACCTCAGATCAGCTGAGAGGACCAAAGCTTGAATCAGTAGATAAAACCAACAGTAAAGTTTATTAAACTATGACTTTGGTCTGGGCAGTTGACTACTTTTCAGGGTGTTTTCATGAACACCTTGTGAACACTTTACTTGTGTGGATGAAACATAAACTGTGAGAGACTTAGCGTCCGTTCCGTACCTTCAACTTCGTCGTCAGCCATCTTCTTCTTGAGCTCCATCTCCAGCTGCAGGAGAGAGAGAGAGAGAGAGAGAGAGAGAGAGAGAGAGAGAGGGAGAGGGAGAGGGAGGGAGAGAGGGAGAGAGAGACAGAGAGAGAGAGAGAGAGAGAGAGAGAGAGAGAGAGAGAGAGAGAGAGAGAGAGAGGGAGAGAGAGAGAGGGAGAGGGAGGGAGAGAGAGGGAGAGGGAGAGAGGGAGAGGGAGGGAGAGGAGAGGAGGGGGAGAGGAGGGGAGAGGTGAGTGAACATCTGTTCTCATCCTGCCCAGCCGAGGCTGAGAACGTGTCTGACAAAGCCGGACGGTGGGAGGCCGACAGCAGCGGCTCCTCCGGCTCCTCCTGAAAGCAGCGAGCAGCAGGAGACGCTTTAATTTGACTCCGATGGTGCGAGACGACGCCGAGCAGCGACACGCAAACATTAAAACACTGGAAAACACTTTGGGATCGTCTGGAAACATTCGCTTCCCGAGCTGGACCCTGTGAGAGACGAGGAAGTGAGAAGCTCGAGGATTGAACCTGGTCTGACCACGGCCCCACGGTCATGTGATTAATCCAGCTCATCAATGTTACACAATACTACCTTAAACCACAATATAGTCAATAACGCTGCTTTAAACTATACATGACAGATTGCACTGAGATTAGAGGTAAACATGTTGAACATGATGTCAAACAAAGGAACGTTAAACAATAACATTAAACGCTACATTCAATGTCACGCTCGACAATGTTGCATTAATCTGTGTTTTAAACAACACATTAAACACGTTAAACAACGATACGTTGAGCAACATTATGTTACACTGCGTTTTATGAAGTAGTAAATAAATAAACGTTAGATTAAGTGTTACGATAAATATTACATCATGTTAAAGGGTTTAACATTAAACATTAAAACATTAAACTTTGTGCTGAAAAAAGAAAGTTTAGCAACCAGCTGTTAGCTTCCTGAACTAACTCTAAACTCTAAAGTGAGGTTATTTATTCCATTATGATTATAATTCTCTCATTTAACGTGGATAAGTTTCTGTGAGAGCGTGTTAGTTCTGTGGTCACATCCAGCCTGCTCCTCTCCCTCCTCTCCCTCCTCTCCCTCCTCTCCCTCCTCTCCCTCCTCTTCTCCCTCCTCTTCCTCCTCTCCCTCCTCTACCTCCTCTTCTCCCTCCTCTTCCTCTTCTCCCTCCTCTCCCTCCTCTCCCTCCTCTCCCTCCTGTTCCTCCTCTTCCTCCTCTCCCTCCTCTCCCTCTTCTCCCTCTTCTCCCTCCTCTCCCTCCTCTCCCTCCTCTTCCCCCTCTTCCTCCTCTCCCTCCTCTCCCTCCTCTTCCCCCTCTCCCTCCTCTTCCTCCTCTCCCTCCTCTCCCTCCTCACCTGTGGAGTCGTCCCGACAGGTGTGTGTGTGCAGCCTCCCCAGCTGCCGGGATCAACACAGCACTGAGGGAGAGCATGAACTAAGCGGTGATGAAGGAGTGGTGGCGCTCCCTCACAACCTGCACTAATTACCCCGGACGCCTGAGGGCGGAGCTAATCATCGAGAAAATCTGACATGAAATTTTAATATTCTCTGAAGGGGAAATGGGTAATTTAGGGAGCCAGGGGATTTATCAGGAGGATTGATAAAAGAGGCTGTGAGGAGGAGGAGGAGCAGGAGCAGGAGGAGGAGGAGGAGGAGGAGCAGGAGGAGCAGGAGGAGGAGCTCACCTGGTGGATCTTGTTGTTCCTCAGGCCTCGGGTGAAGCAGGGCGGGTCACACTCCTGGTCCAGGTCCACCTTCATGAACTCCTCGATGGTCAGCTGACTGGTGGGCGTGTCCTCGAACTCCACCAGTCTGACATGTGAGACATGTGACAAGATATAAAAACATCTCTATGTTATGATATCTCTGCTCTCTATTAGTTAATACACAGTTCCAGGTTGCATTAAACATTTCAACAGTGTTATATTAAAAGTTACATACAAACAATACATTACCAAATGAATGTTAGAATGTTATGTGCATTAGGTATGTTATGTACAAGTTTACATATATGTTATGGACGCATCATGAAACATG
Organism: Karalla daura; assembly: GCA_029224185.1. Taxonomy (NCBI): domain Eukaryota; kingdom Metazoa; phylum Chordata; class Actinopteri; order Chaetodontiformes; family Leiognathidae; genus Karalla; species Karalla daura. Next base: position 22,153,573 of record CM055199.1, read on the forward strand.
ATCCCACTACTCACACCACGTGTCAGAGTGATAGAAACACGGATTCATTCTCAATTATGAAAACTTAATCTACCATATCTGGGGTGGTATACCTCTACAGACCACTATACCCAGCACTATGTGTTTTAGTTCTATATATCCACCACCTCCTCCTCCTCCTCCTCCTCCTCCTCCACCCACCTCCTCCTCAGCGTGGCCTCACACACTTTGACGACGCTGACGATTTCTTTGGTGGTGCGGCGGAAGTCGTGCATACGAGCGGCGACGAGCAGAGCTGAAAACACACACACACACACACACACACACACACACACACACACACACACACACTTAAAACAGGGACTATATTATTTATCAAACAAGACGACTACATTCAACTCAGAGCCATAAAGTGTCTCTTGAAATATAATAGAAATATGTGAAACCCAGGAGACCAGACAGCCTTGTACAGCCTGTGCCTGATGCTTTACACTACGCTGTTTACACACCATAAATATAACATAATATACCATAATATACCATAAACACACCATAATGTAACATAATGTGACATAATGTCGTGTACATCTCTCCACATCCAGTAACGTCCAGCACCACTGAGTCATTATCTGCACCAAGACCACAAAGCTGAAGCTAAACAAACAAACAACACCCCGGATTTAAGCCACTGTGTGTGTGTGTGTGTGTGTGTGTGTGTGTGTGTGTGTGTGTGTGTGTGTGTGTGTGTGTGTGTGTGTGTGTGTGTGTGTGTGTGTGTGTGTGACTGAGGCTTCTCTCGTTTCATTCTGACAACGAACTTAATTAATGAGGGAAGTGAACTCAGTGTGTGTGTGGACACACGGATATGAGGCCTTAAGGCGCCTCCTCCTCCACCTCCTGCTCCTCCTTCTCCACCTTAGAGGCTGCAGGTTGGAGCAGACAGGACGGGATCGCCGCCCGCCCGCCCACATACACACACACACACACACCCAGTAAAAGTGTTTTAGGAAGGAGCAACAACAACAGTAATATTATGCAATGAGTGGCAGCGGAGCGCGCCTCCAAGGGGGAACAGTTACATAAGCGTCATTAGAGCCGCTGCACTCGCAGCCTGTTAAAAGATGGATGCTGCTCCTGCTTCTAGGCGCCGTCTCAAACAGTCGCTCAGCGCTGTTACCTGGAGGACGAGAGAGCTGCTGCAGAGCTGCTGGCTGGACTCAGCGCCATGCAGAGCAGCTCCACTCTGAGACACACACACACACCACACACCACACACCACACACACACACACACACATACACACACACACACACACACACACACACACACACACACACACACACACACACACACACACACACACACACACACACACACACACCTCCTCACAGCCTACACACACGTGCACCTCGCTCGTTTTGCACCCAGCACTAAAACAAAGTCCTAGCAGCTGTAGAACTACATTGTAGAACTTGAGTGGACTAGAGTGGTTAAATGTAGAAGCTATGGAGCGCTGGTTTAATCAGAACTGCATCAGAGTCTATTTGAGGACCCTTTTACAATTCTATTTTCACACCATTTTCATCTGGCTCCTTTCATCATTATCTGGCAACCTCTCTGACTTACACTGACTGAATTATCCAGAAATATCCTTGTTCTCTGGTGCTAATGCAGAAGCTACGGAACATTGGAAATGCCTCAGAGTCTATTTTACAATCCTAATATAAAGTGTGGGAGGATTACGGTCTGTTTCTGCACAGATCTGGGGCCCTTTCATGCTCGTCTGGCAACCGCAAGTAGACTTTACTCCTACTGTCTTAACTGCCATGCAAGTCCACATGACTCTACGTGATTTTATGCTCCTGGTCCTCAGTAGCTCCTCAGCATGTTTTCTGCTGCACCTATGGAGAGATATGTCCCCATCCAGCCTGATATGGAGCTAGAACCAGAGGAGGAACCAGAGACTGAGGAGGAACCAGAGAAGGAACCAAAGGAGGAACCAGAGAGTGAGGAGGAACCAGAGGAGGAACCAGAGATCGAGGAGGAACCAGAGGAGGAACCAGAGACTGAGGAGGAACCAGAGACTGAGGAGGAAACCGAGGAGGAACCTGAGGAGGAACCAGAGACTGAGGAGGAACCAGAGGAGGAACCAGAATCTGAGGAGGAACCAGAGACAGAGGAGGAACCAGAGACTGAGGAGGAACCAGAGACTGAGGAGGAACCAGAGACCTAGGAGGAACCTGAGGAGGAACCAGAGACTGAGTAGGAACCTGAGGAGGAACCAGAGACTGAGGAGGAACCTGAGGAGGAACCAGAGACTGAGGAGGAACCAGAGGAGGAAACAGAGACTGAAGAAGACCCTGAGGAGGTACCAGAGACTGAGGAGGAACCAGAGACTGAGGAAGAACCCGAGGAGGAACCAGAGACTGAGGAGGAACCTGAGGAGGAACCTGAGGAGGAGCCAGGAGCAGAGACACTAACATTTCACCAGAAACTAAACAACCTCTGCAGACTGAGTCGTGTCCTTCATGTCCTCACCTCCCTGAACCACACGTAAATCCTCCTGGAGGTTGGCGACTTTTTGCATCACATTTTCTCAGATTTGCACGTTTTTTTTCACTATTTAAGTATCAGAAATTAAACTAAATGAGTCGTATAAGTTGACGTTTTAGGCCCTGACATACATATCTGGCCTGTTATTCATCAAAGCTGAGACCAAAGTGGTTCCTGCTCAGGTTTGTCCCTCTTCTACCTGCCGTGACGATGACGTTTAGGGACCTGCTCATTCAGATGAAGGTCAAAGACGTTTCTGTTCCAGGTCCCCGCTACAGAGCAGCTCATGACGCAACCCCAGCGCTGCTGCACCCCGAGCGGATGGGTTCGTCAACAGCGATGTTTGCATCATGTTAGAGAACAAACTTTCCCTCTTCCATCCCACCGAATCCTGCTCAATGATTTATGACTCGCCATTAATTATTCAGCCGATGCAGCAGAGGAACAGAGAAGACGAAAACTGAAACCGTCAACGTAAACACGCGTGTGGGCGCGTCACGGCTGCGTGTGTGTGTGCGTGTGTGTGTGTGTGTGTGTGTGCGTGTGTGCGTGTGTGAGGCCAACACCCCGCTGTGCCGGGCAGGTGTCAGCAGGTCGGCCTCAGACACACACACCTCCACACACACACCTGTCTCCAACACAAACATAGGTAGAAAAAACAACAGAAACCTGCTCTGAAGGGTAAAAGGCTCCGACGCCGCCTCACACAGTTAATGTGCACACGTTAAATTATTAATGAGCGACGGGGAACTTTCACTCCTGCAGGACGAGGTCAGAGGTCACAGCCCGCTGCAGCCTCACGTGATGAGAACAAACAAACAAAACAAAAAACTAAAAAACAAACAAACATTCCTAGTTAGATACATTGTGTAGTATTTAAATGTGGCATTACTTTATATGGATACTGACATGTATGCTTTACATTGATGAAACATATGTAAATTATATATTCATATGGATATTGCTACATATTGTATCTAGGCTATATACACACACACACACACGTTTATGTGTATAGAATTGGATATATTGGATCAAAGTATATATAAATATATAAATCATGATGAGAAATAACAGGTAGGAACTTTTGAAAAGTTTTTACTTTATACTATAGTTTATACGATACAAACCTGTACATATATTATCATATTGCTGTATTTGTATTTTCCTTCTTTGTTTGAAATAAATCCAAATGTAATCTTATTGTCACACTGCAAAAATAAGGGTCTCTTCCCCTGGACGGCAGCTATCAATGACTTTAGTAATCAATTATTCAATCAGTTATTTCATCAGTTAATTGAGTAATTTAATAAATATTGAACATTGTGTGTGTGTGTTAGGCTGTCAATCACTTACGTACAACTAAACACGGATTAAAAACACTCAAAATAAGAACAAAAATAACTTGTAACACGATATAACTGATCTAACAAGTCTAAATGTGTTTTTCCTCAGTCAGACGACTCATCTAACAGCACAAAATCACCGTTTCTTTTTTAAGACTTTTGCAGCTTCTTTCAAACACCGTTAGATTAGAAACAGGCCTGTAATCCCTCCCAAAGTGGCTGTGCAGGATTAAAACACAGTGCTCCGCACACACACTTTCACCAGGCAGGTTCCCTGCCAACATCTCAGCGTCCTTGAGAAGTTTCGGTCGACACATTTTCCTTCTCTCTGCAGAAACGCTACAGACTCGCAGCGCTTTGAAACGAGACCGGGAGCCAGCAGCTGATTCCACACTCCCAGCCGACGCTGCTGCGTGTTCTCACAGTTTTTCACAGAGTTTAAGACAAAAACGACTCTAACTCGCCTCATTATTCACTGCGCCTCAATACGCTGTGGGTCCAGAGCAGGAACGGAGCCTGTGTTACTGACAGAGCTAAAAAAGACCTGATGTTCAGGGCACTGTAATGCTTCTGTCAAACCGTGTCCTTTCTCATTTTAACAGACTCTGATCCTCTGGGATACAGTGACTCTAGATAGAAAGACAGAAAAGGACAGATGAATAGAAAGAGGAAGAGAGGGAGAGAGAAGGAAGAGACTGAACAGGGTGTGCGGAGGAATCCTGAAGTTCTCAAAGACCTTCCAACAAAACTCTAACTCCTCATCATTTCAACTCACTAAACAGTCGTAGTTTGTAACTTTAACTATCAAGTTCAACCACAGAACAGACCTCAGATCAGCTGAGAACAAACAACACTCCAAACAAACCAAACCAAAGGGCAAATAAACTTTCAAATAAACCTTTAGTCACAACAAGAGGACCTGACTCTCAGTTAGTCACCATAAATACACCAGACTAAACTATCACCAAACTACCTGGAGAGAGTTGGAATACCAACAACATAAACAACGACAACAACAACAACAACAGTATAATACAAAGTATTAGATTTCAAGAGCATTCATTGACCCCAAATTGATTCATCAACTTTCAGTACTTAGAGGAATATTGGAGAGATCGAGACAGATAGGAAGATGGAGCATGATGGAGAACAGACATACTCTAGATGAGAGAGACAGAGAGAGAGAGAGACAGACAGATGCTACCTGCTCCACAGAGCCCAGACGGCCTTCGTCCCGTGTGCATCCAGTCCCTCTTCATCCTCTGCACCAGCCTCAGAGCCGTCATGGAGACCTCGTGGTTCTTCTCCCCAAACTCCAGCAGCTGAGCGAAGCGAGGGATGTAGAGGCACGGGTCTGAGAGAGAGAAAGAAAGAGAGAGAGAGGAAGAGGAGAGGAAGAGGTTACTCTTCTGCAGACAGAGACTGAAACATCTGACAACATGTGAGGAAACCAGCTGGAAGATGGAGAAGGAGAAGATCCAGGTGGTTATGGAACAATAACAGTGAAAAGTCGCCTCTAGAGCTCACAGTGTCAGAGTGCCTGCAAATAAAAACACACTGGAAATGAAAACACACACACACACACACACACACACGTGGACGAGGTTTTCCTCATGTCACCGTGCAGTAAACTTTGGTTCTGTCACCTGTTCTGATGCTGTTTTAAAGCAACGTGTAATATTTCTGTCTCTACGCTTTCGTTTGATGCTCGTTCTACATCAACAAATTATTTGGTTCCTCCCTAAATAGAAAAACTGATAACTTATGTTGGTTTAGAGTTATTTTTTCTTCACATCTTATTTCAAGAAGACTTGTCAAGTGACACGATCGTCCCAAATGTCACATCTGTGGTTTATTTCTACGTTCACATTATCAAACTATTTCTCTACCTCTTGACTCGTGTGTTTGCATCAGTCTTGTGGACCTTCTGCTGCTTTTCACTATAAATGTGACAGTGAATAGTGATAATAAATGTAAATGTTTAATGAGGAGCTTTCAGAGACTCACAGATGTGTCACAGCTGTGATGCTCCGCACTGACAGGGCGACTGAGGGTTTTCAGGTTGGGCTGAACCGCCTGCTTCTGTCTGCAGAGCGGGACTTATTGTTTTTTTTCCACTCTGATTCAGACTAAAAGACGATCCAGTTTGTCCTGTTCTGGGTTTGTCTTAAAGCAGGACCAATCGTGAGCGTCCCAGTCAAACCAGTCTCCTGCCCGTGGCTGCTAACGAGCTTCCCTGGAGACGCTGCAGGATTCACGTCTAGCTGCGACGATCCTGTTTCTGCCGCTCGCTGCTGCCTCCGTCCACATCCTCACAGCTGTTCAAAGCATCTGAGCCGGCCCGAGCACAAACCCACTCCTCCTCAAAGACAAAAAGCCTCTCTCCTCTCAAATGTCTCCGAGAGACCGGCTGAATGCTGTAAAACTGCATGGAAAATAGTTCAGCATCCCAACCACCTGCAGGAGGAGGAGGAGGAGGAGGAGGAGGAGGAGGAGGAGGGACACACAGCTCTATTTACTCCAGTAGTGATTCTATCTGTTAGAAATCCCCGTCCAGTCTGCAAACATTAGAATCACAGGAGACAATGAGCAGAGAGCGGAGGCCTGGCCTCGTCCGAGCCTCTTTGAAGTCCGAGGCTGCGTTTACAGCAGCAGCAGCGCAGTGGAAAGCTGCTGCAGCCAGCGGGTAATCAGATCCAGGCTCACCGCCCTCCTCCTCCTCCTCCTCCTCCTCCTCCTCCTCCACCCTCCGATCCGTGTAATGATACGTCTGCAGAGCTCAACATCGTCGCTCCAAGTCCTACTGTCTGCAAACCCTGGGCCAGGAGACATGTCCACAGAGGAGCAGAGCAGGAGGAGTTCAGGAGGGGAACGAGAATGAAAAAAACATTTGGAGCTCGGCTTTTTTAAATAACATCTGTCTGTTCCTAGACGAAGAACCACAGCAGGTCCAAAGACGACATCACGTCTTCATTCTTAAAGATGTGATACAGTTTTTGGAGACTGAAAGGGGCAAATCTGAACAGATAGAAACGAAGGTGATCCTCCCAGTAGCACAACACAAAGACGATTAAAGGAGACAGAGAACGAAATACCACTAGTGTTAACAGCAGTCACAAACGACACAAATGTCTGATACTAAAAGGGCAGAAAAATGTGCAAAGCTGACGTTAAAGTGGCCAACCTCCAGAATAATTCATGCAAAGTTCAGGTTTGTGAGTAAATGAAGGACAGTTCCATTTTAAAGCTGGATCCATCATGAAAAAACACATTTTACTCAGATCTGTTGAATCTTTCAGACTTTAAGAACAAATCTGAACAGAGACAGAAAGTGAACGTGACTCCATCTCCAGCTGTTATGCTGTTGGTTGCAAAACGAGGAAAGCACAAACTGATGATTTACGTTGTTGAGCAAGGAAGTGGGTGAGTGGCAGGAGAGACAGATCAGAGGAAAGCCTCTGTGTGGTTGCCAGGTAAGCATTCCAAAAACAGCAAAAAAAAAAAGATTGTGAAACAGTATCTTGGGCATTTCTGGTGAAACCAGTTTTCCATAGCTTCTACATTAACAGGTTAAGCTTAACGCTCTGTTCAGCCATCCTCGGCCTCCTCTGAGGAAGAGAAAAACTCAAATCCACCTCGACTCGCGTCTCGAGCAGAATCAATCAGAGTGGCTCACCAGCCCAGGAGTCATTTCTGGAGTTTACTTTACCTGGTGTGCCCACCTCCACCCCCCGCCCCCCCGCCCACCACCTCCTTCCTCCTCTTCTGTTTCTGCCGTTCCCCAAAATGACTTCGACCACCCCCAGAGACGGGCCGCGAGCTGGCTCCCTCCATCGTGGCGTGGGAGCGTGGATGTATGAATAGCATGAGAGAGCTGGGAGGCTGCGCCCGCTCCACCGAGCCCCTCCTCAGAGTCACTGCATTCAGTCTGTTTCTGTTACTGTGGGAGCAGAGAGCAGACAACTCAGACTCTGAGTTTCCTTTCTCCTACCTCAGAGATGTTATGAACACTGGACCGAGCCATCGCTTCCGATTAGAAGCTGCTGCATCCATTACTTCATGAACTTGACTGAAAATAATTTGATCTGTGACAAATCGTAATGGATGACTCTTCATTTAAGTTATTTTTCCAAGCATGGTCCTTCCGGATTCACTGACAACAGTGAGTGAAGAGTTTGTAGTGCAACAGATGTCTGAAACATCTGTTTGTCTCTGTCTGAATGAGTGTGAGACAAGCATGACACAGTAGGACACCAGGTGTAACAATAGACTGAATATTTGAAATGAACATTTACAGGTACCTGTGACTAAGCTGAGTATCATGCATCTATCTTTAATTTTTTTTTTTAACATGATCAGAAATGTACATGTTCAAGTTATTTGATTCTTTATCTTTAGAGTAACACACAGTGGAAACTGTAAAATGGATATAAAATGCATTTAAAATGACTTTTTCCATCTTAGTATGGGGCTAAAACTCATCTTCATAATGTGAAGAGTTTTATATTCACACTGAATATTATCATTATCGTGACAGAATGTATCCAGGCTGCATTAATAAAGGATTTGGGGGAGGTTTGCTTTAGATTTGTGACTCATTTCCTTTTACAAAGATCATTAACTCGGTGCAGGAAGAGTCTTTCACCTGGTTAATAATACAGTTACTCTGCCTATCAATCCATCCATTATAATACCCACTCTGTCTGTGTGTGTGTGTGTGTGTGTGTGTGTGTGTGTGTGTGTGTGTGTGTGGGGGGGGGGGGGTCTCAAACACATTTCTGTTAAATGACAGTCCTGTCCACAGCTGCAATAATCTGCAAATGACTCATAGATCAGTCATTAACAGCATTAACCATTTTATCTCCTGGTCTCATTACATTGTAAGGATACAAAGTTATGATTGTTATGTATTTTACTGATTAACTGATCATTTGGTCTGTAAAGTATAAATACATAGATAAATAGTTTCTACTCTGAATATTCTTAATTCAAAGCCAATTTGGTTGTATATCAAGGCTGAACAAATGTATTCCTTCAGTCATTCATTTAATTATTGGTATTATTTGTTGGCAAGTATCTGTTAAGTTTCTTTTATTTATATGATTCTTGTTTATTTTATCTACCCCAGTTGCACTGTCCACTTAACTGCTGTGTGGCTAGAAGTTTCCCCGTTAGGAGACAAATAAAAGCAGATTCTGTTTTACTCTATTGTACATACAGTGACCTGTGATACATGCAGGTAGACTGGACATCCTGTGTATTTTCCTCCTTTTAATAGGTCGACATTAATTGCAGATATGATATTAGACAGTTTCCTAGCCTCTGGCCTCGTGTTGGGCTCCGTGTGGCCTGTGCACTCATATTTAACCTTCCTCTCCGTTTTATTTTTATCCTCGCAGGCGGCTCTAATCAGCGCGGCGGAGGCGGAGCGCTTCGGCCCCGGGAGTGACGCACTCTGCGGAGGAGGCGGTGCTTCGGCTCTGTCCACGTCACCGCAGCGCCGCGCTCTGATTGGCTCTCCTCGAGCCCTAAAAAGATCACGACTAAATAAAACAAGCGGAGAAAAACGAAGCGGTCGTTAAATAGTCCCGGACGAACGACGGTTTTCCTCTCCCGGTAGAGAGAGCAGCAGCTGGGCCGCAGCGGACACCGGAGGCTCGCTCCGGGGGTCGGTGGAAAGGATAGTTTGTCCGCACATACTAAAAGAGGAGAAACACTGGAGAGGATTAACGCAGAGGCCGGGGAGGGAGCACCAGCTGTGAGGCTCCGGATTAGCGGAGAAAAGGGAAAACAAGCCCCGGAGAGGATGAGGGCTCCGCCGGCCACCGGAGAAAAGTGACCGTCGGTCCAAGTTGTAAAACAAGCGGAGCTGGAGAACAGGGCTCTCCGGTCCCCGGTGGATATTTAAAACTGTTTAAAACCCGGAGCTAAGCTGAGAGAGTCCGGTCGCTCCGGTCCGGTCCCGTCTCCTCTCCCCCTCCGTCCGTCCGTACTGAGCGTCTCTCCTCCGCACTCGAACCCGCAGAGGAGTGCGTCCTTCCCCCGCCTCCTGGAGCCGATGCCCGCGGCAGACTGCAGGCTCCTCCAGCATGGCGGGATCATGAGGTGTCTGACCTACCTGCTCCTCCTGCCAGAAACCCTGAAGAAGTCCAAGAAGGTCGGGCAGCTCCCGGGCAGCAGCAGCAGCAGGCTGCCGCTGTGTTATGAGGTCCTGACTCTGTCCCTGAACAAGAAGAACCAGGAGAAGAAGAAGCTCAAGAAGAAGATGGCTGCGGAGCTCTACCCGGCCACCGACAACACCAACCTGTCCACGGGCACCACGGTGCCCGACACCGACAAGCCGCCCGGCGGGGGGGAGGTGCAGCTGAGCCCCGGGGGAGGCAGCGGCAGCGCGGGGGGCAGCGCAGCGACCACCCCGACCACCCTGCAGAACATCTCCAACAACAACAACCTGGAGCCCCGCAGCTGGCAGAGCAGCCACCCGACCCTGAGGGAGAGGTGAGACACCCCGCAGCCTGCACCAGGAGTCCACCCAGTGCTCCCAGTAACACTCCCGATACTGGCGCTACACGCCCGACCTTCCGTGCTCGGCTGCGACAGTCTCTATGCAATGAAAACAAACTAAAACAAATCCTCAAATCAACTATTCTAGCAGTTGCGGGACAGTATTTTAGTCGGTTGATCGATGCACTGAGGGGAAAACCTGCACCAAGTGGGTCTGTGGGACTGGTGCTACTGGTGTCACCCACACACACACACACACACACACAGCATTGAGAAACGACCTTCTCTGCGGACAGAGAAGGCGGACGGAAATTTGTATATGGTAAAAACATGTTTGAAAATGTTTTGCAGCCCCCGTATCAAGTGTTTTGACAAATGTTTATTAGTATTTTAGTCGATTAACTGACTAGTTGGAGCACTGAGGGAAAACCAGTGTCCTCCCAGGAACTGGTACTACTGGTGCGCAGAAGTGTGCCACACACGACGAAAACAAACATCGAAAATGTTTTGAAGATCTAATGAATTATTCGTTTACTTAACAGTTATTTGCCAGTATTTCAGTCAATGAACCGATTGGTTGGTGCATTGGATGCATCCCTCCCAGTCACTCTGATACTGGTTTGACTGGTGGTGTCCTGATAAACAAACCTCTTGTGCTGAGCTGCAGTAACACGCTCATTAATAAACATGCCATTAATAGCAGCAGGATGCTCTCTTTTCACCTTCTTAATGGATAAATAATCATGTTTCCTCTAATAACTGTTTGTTTTGGTTCATGAAATACATCAATATTCAGTTTACTTCCAAGTAGGACCAAAAAACTAGAAAGGAAATCTAATTTAAGAAGCTGAAATTACATAATGTTTTACTTTATTTCATGAAAACACACTTAAATGCTTAGAAAATGGTCAAATCTACCATTTTAACTGCATTTCAATGGTTTAATCGATGAGGAGATGTGAGAGCTGGACCAGTCCTCCCAGTCATTGTCTCATACTGAAGATACTGGTTCTCTCACACACGCTACTGATGAATGACCTCCTGTGCTGAGCTGCACCAACATGCACATTAATATGCATGTAATTAATGGATCACTGATCGATCATTAATGGCAGCTTTCACCTTCCTAATGGTCTTCATCTTTCAGGGGAGCTGGTTCAAAGGCAGGGACTGTGATGTGCTTTTAACTGATTGTTTGGTCTGAAATTCTGTAAAGATGCAAAATTATGCAATAGAACAGAAAATAAACACATTTTAGAAGGTAATACTAGTTAATCCTGACTTAATGTCTTCAAAATCTATTCTTAAGCTTCCAATTTGACTACTTTAACAGTAACAATCTATTAACTGCTTGTTGCACTGAAGTAGAGATCCAGACTCCTACTGGTGCATCCCCTCCTCCCAGTTCTCCCAGTCACTGTGTGTTACTGGTGCAGCATCTGCTGCCTGTTAAGAGTCTGGAGAAGCGCTCATCACGTGTCAGAGCTGCAAACGACCTCCTGTGAGGAGCTGCAACAATCTGCTCATTAATATGCATGTAATTAATGGATATCTGATCAATCATTGATGGCAGCAGGACGCTCTGCTTCCACCGCCTCAGTCAACTGTGACTTCATCTTTCCTGAAATCTGGTCAAACATTAGCACTGCACTTCATTACTTCTCAATATATTGGCAGAAAATTCCTGTTTCCACACTGGAAAGATTCAGTTCACAGCCATAGAAAACTAAAGAATCAGAAAGTAAAGGCCTAATCGATTCAATACATGCTCAGAACTGGTTTTGAAATGCTAAAATCAACTAAATTGACTAGTTAAGTAGTAGTTAGTCAATTAATCAATGAGTTCTCACACTCAACTAAATATCTTCAGCATTTCCAGTGACTGAAGTCTGAACAGTGAAAACCATCATCAGGGACTCTATAAACGTGCAACTCTGCCCAACATTATCAATAATAATCAATGACTGGAGGAATCAATCACTAGCTGCAGCCCTGCCTGTGCAGCTGTGTCCTCCCAGCACTGACTGACCAGTCTCCAGGCCAGAGCGGCCTGGGAGGACTTGGTGTTTGCACTGACTGAGGCTCCTTCATGGACTCTGCTCTGTGTCTGAAGGAACGCCCTGATGTTCAACAACGAGCTGATGGCCGACGTGCACTTCATCGTCGGGCCCCTGGGGGCCTCCCAGAAGATCCCAGCACACAAGGTAAAGACAGCCAGTCCCGACTGAGCGCTAGCTGGGTTTGAAGGAGAAGCAGGTGTCAACAGAAGCAGAAACGGTTCAGATGCTGTTTTACAAACACTCAGCGGCTTTACTCTGATTAGAAGCAAAGTCACGCGATTGACCAAACAATGGAGCTTATCAGCTTCTGGTCCCTGAACTGAGTGGGAACTGGAGCTTTTGCCTCCACACCCAGCCTGTTATGTTCTAGTTAGAACCTGAGGAGGAACCACAGACTGCTCCTGGTTCCTCCTCAGGTTCCTCCTCAGAGACACTGATGCTTCAGCAGAAAGTGAAAGCTGCCGCAGACTCAGAGTCACAGCGTCCTTCACCTCCCTGGACGGAGGCAGGTTCACACTCACTATTCTGCAGGTGTTCTGACTTTTTACATCACATTCTGTCAGATTTGCTCCTTTTCTGCCAGTTTAGCATCAGGACCTTGTGCAGTTTACGTTTTCCATTCTCGGTCTCCTCTAAACGTCTGCAGGCTGAGTTGTGTAGTGCTACTGGAAGGATCTCCTCCTGCTCTGTTATTGAACTCAGCCAGAAGAGTGATCGTGGCTGCATGTGTGTGTGTGACGCATCTGTCTGCTCCTCCCTCCCCCTCTCCCCCTCCCTCCCCCTCTCTCCCTCCCTCAGTATGTGCTGGCCGTGGGAAGCTCCGTCTTCTGTGCCATGTTTTACGGCGATCTGGCGGAGGAGGAGTCTGAGATCCATATCCCAGATGTGGAACCTGCTGCTTTTCTAATTCTGCTGAAGTAAGCCACTCGCCGTCCCTCACACAGCCGACCAGAAGGAGAGATGACAAGCGCAGTCAGTGTCACTTCAAAGCGTATTATTACTCATCTAAAGCTGAGCAGAGGCGAAAGCCAAACTGCTGCCAGCGCCAGAAAGCAGAGGCAGCAGCAGCACTCTGTAATTGCTGGTTTTCTCCGTGCTCTTTGTCCAACTACAAACAGATTCTTTTTTTCCTTTTCCTCATCCACAGCCTGACAGTTTTCTTAGAAGGGGAATATATGCAGACTGCTGGTTATAAATAACCTGCCTTTGTTGCTGGAGCCTGAGCCAGGCCCGTTACACACTGCGTGTGTGTGTGTGCGTGTGTGTGTGTGTGCGTGTCAGTGCTTTACGGTTGTGTTAAGTCAGCGTACAATCCTCTTAGGGATGAAGAGAAGCTGATCATTATTTATGTTGCTGGACATTTCATGCAGCAGACGAGGAGGACCCCAGCAGCACAATGAGCTTTATAAAGCTCCAGGGCCACGGGATCTATAAGTTGTGCATTGTTAGGAAAGCAGTCATTTAAGGAAAAACAATGAGCTGAAACTGAACGTTCTGTTTTCTCTTCCATTTTCTCCTTGAACCACCGCAGTTAACTCCTCCACGTGAAGGAGAAGCAGAGGCTCGTATTAGTGAAACTAAAACTAAATGCATCACATGAATCTCCAGAACAACAAAAGAGATGAGAACAGGATGAGGAGCCTCATTCAGCCTCACTCTGAATTTCATGCTTTTCTATTCCTTCTATGATTTTAATGAAACGGTTTCAGTTCTTTGGAGGAAGGACTGTTGAAAGTTATCCTGCCTCTCAGACTAAACAGCGTTCTCTCCCTAGATTAGATAGTTTAGTCTGTCACTGTCGTGTTTATGCTCAATTTATGTGATGGATTATCGTTTTTTTTGTGTTTGTGTTGCCTCCTAATGCATGTTTGGATATCGTGTGGTAGATGGAGAGATAAAGATAGAGAGACAGACAAACAGTATTGATCCCTTGGGGAAGATCCTTTTGGGAAATTTAGGTTCCAGTTAAAACCATTTTGTACAAGTGAAAACAGTACAGAGAGTACACTCCAACTCCAGGCAAAGCTGAGATAGTCAACTACTGAACCACATGCTGTCCTGGGGGCCTTATTTCTAACTCTCTCTCTCCCTCTCTCTCCCTCCCTCTCCCTCTCTCCCTCTCAGGTACATGTACAGCGATGAGATCGACCTGGAGGCGGACACGGTGCTGGCCACTCTGTACGCCGCCAAGAAGTACATCGTGCCGGCCCTGGCTAAAGCCTGCGTCACCTTCCTGGAGACGAGCCTGGAGGCCAAGAACGCGTGCGTGCTGCTGTCCCAGAGCCGTCTGTTCGAGGAGCCGGAGCTGACGCAGCGCTGCTGGGAGGTGATCGACGCGCAGGCCGAGCTGGCGCTGCGCTCCGAGGGCTTCTGCGAGATCGACCTGCAGACGCTGGAGATCATCCTGCGCCGCGAGACGCTCAACACCAAGGAGGTGGTGGTGTTCGAGGCGGTGATGAGCTGGGCCGCCGCCGAGTGCAAGAGGCAGGGCCTGGGCGCCACCACCCGCAACAAGAGGGAGGTGCTGGGCAAGGCGCTGTTCCTGGTGCGCATCCCCTCCATGAGCCTGGAGGAGTTTGCGGACGGCGCGGCGCAGTGCGACATCCTGACGCTGGAGGAGACGCACAACGTGTTCCTGTGGTACACGGCGGCCAACAAGCCCTCGCTGGACTTCCCCCTGGCGGCCCGGCAGGGGCTGGCGCCGCAGCGCTGCCACCGCTTCCAGTCCTCCGCCTACCGCAGCAACCAGTGGCGCTACCGCGGACGCTGCGACAGCATCCAGTTCGCCGTGGACAAGCGCATCTTCATCGCCGGCCTGGGCCTGTACGGCTCCAGCGGAGGCAAGGCCGAGTACAGCGTGAAGATCGAGCTGAAGAGACAGGGCGCCACGCTGGCCCAGAACCTCACCAAGTTTGTGTCGGACGGGTCGAGCAGCACCTTCCCGGTGTGGTTCGAGCACCCGGTGCAGGTGGAGCAGGACGCCTTCTACACGGTGAGCGCCGTGCTGGACGGCAACGAGCTGAGCTACTTCGGCCAGGAGGGCATGACGGAGGTGCAGTGTGGGAAGGTCACCTTCCAGTTCCAGTGCTCCTCGGACAGCACCAACGGGACCGGGGTGCAGGGCGGACAGATCCCAGAGCTCGTCTTCTATGCATGAGCTGCCACGGACGGGGGGAAAGAAAAAAAAGACAGAAATAGGCCCCGCCCCCTTCCTCCCCCCCCCCCCCCCCCCCCAGCCTTCAAAGTAATGTAGCATTAAAGACTAACGTCACACTAAACGGCCTGGTTAGACCTCTGAGAGAGACTATTTTAAAACAAGAGCCACGGAGCGCTTTCCTTTTATCTATTTAAGTTAATGTTATTTTTTTAATTTAAGTCCTGGTTTTAACGTTATTTGCTCTGATCTGATGTGTGTGTGTGTGTGTGTGTGTGCGTGCGTGTGCGTGTGTGTGTCAACAACAGGCTGCGGCTGCTGTAGAAACAACATTAATACGGTGATTTGTGGTTATGTAATCGAGCTGAGCTCCACAAACTGGAACAAGTAGGGACTGCTTCAAACTGTGTAATTGCAAGTCTATAAACAAATGTTGTTGCTATAGTGAGCACACCGGGAGCACATTCATGTAGTGTTTATGATTCTTCAAAATGCAAAAAGAGGAAGCAGAGATGTTTTGCACTTCAGGGGCGGTGGTGGCCTCAGAACCGTCTCGTTTGGTTTGGTTTTGTAAACGAGGACGGGTCGAAGCTGTTTGACCAGAGTCTGTACCAGAATGATGCCCACACACCTGAACATGAAGCATAAAGCTTATAATAATAATAATTATGTCATGTGGACCCTGATGTCGCCTCATTACACTGGTGCCTGGGTGAGGGAGCGGGGATCTGAGGGGCTGCAGCGCCCCCTGGCAGGAGCGGGGGGGACTGCATCCTGCCTCATGCAGGAGGAGCAGGAGGAGCAGGAGGCTCCTTTTAAAAGGAGGATTTTCAAGCACATCTTCTACTTTGAAGTCACAGGGGTCTAACAAGGGTCTGTCTCCAGCTCATGTAGAGAAAGGGCAGGGGACACACCCTGGACAGGTCTGCAGTCCATCACAGGACACACACACACACACACTCAGTCCATTCACTCTCACATCTAGAGGAAGCTTAGCCTCTCCAGCAAACATAAACACACATTGTTGGACTTTCTTGCAGTGAGACAATCAGCAGTTTGCTTTGTCACCTGAGACCTCGTTCAGCTCCACTTCCTCCAAACACAACAGGAAAACAAACTAACTTCATGGTTTCTGTTTTGCTCAAACCAGAACTTTCTTGTTCTGAGATGACAGCACTATTCACCAAACCACCGTGCTGCCCCAGATTTCCAGTTATTATTCTTAAATATTCAGAATCTGCTCTTAAAGTGTCTGATCTGGTACTAATTTAAGGTATTTAAGAGAAAAATGTTTCCCTGGTAAGAAATAGAGCAACACTTTCTGTGTTTTGAGTCCAGATGGCGATGTATGGCAGATAGATTTGTTTCATCATCTTTTTCTTCTTCTTTCTTCCTCTCTTTTTAAGTCCATCTTAAGGAAAACTTCCTCTCAGCACATCAGTAAAGACAAACAAACTAGTCCAGCTCTTCAACATCTTAGCTGAATCCATCACCACATTGTGACTAGTCACAGCCAAAACAAGCGTTTCATAGTGATAGCATCACTGCTAGGAGCCTCTCTCACAGCAAGTAAACCCCAGAGGTAACGGACCCGGTCCTACCTATAGCTGGAGCGTTGATGCACAGTTCTCTGGCCAGGACGAGGAAGGTTCTCCCCAGAGTGTAGACGTTCACCTGCAGAGCACAGAAGACACGTCAGAGCTGCGTCTGAATCCACATCAGCCCCGAGTGGATTGTTGAGGGGCGTTCAGGTGGAGTCAGAGGTTACGTAAGGTTACGCAACCTGTCACAGGTTTCACACTGATGTGTGATTAAGAGCCGAGCTCTGTTCTCTCAAATCTCTCATCTATTAATTTATGATCAATAGCAGACCACCAGGCGCTGCGCCGCCCTTCAAACCCTGTTTCCAGGTGCTACATTACAGACCTGCTTTCCACTCTGCCTTGTTTTTTTCCATCTCTAGTTTTTATTTTCCTAAAAAGCCCTCATTGTGTTCTCTGCGTCCACCAGGGCTTATCTGCACACACACACACACAGAGGCAGGCAGGCACACACACACACACACACAGAGGCAGGCAGGCAGGCACACACACACACACGGCAGTGTTTTCATCCCTGGAAGGGCTTCACATCACAGACATCTGCACCGTCCAGCTCCTCCCGCAGCATCAGCAGCACAGAACAAAGGCTCTGAGCGGCGCCGGGACTAAAGGTCGCTCCTCCAGCTCCGGGTGCTGGACAACAGGAGGAGAGGCCGAGGTGATCGGAGCAACACAGAAAAAACACAGAGAAATGGATCAACGCGTGGAGCTAAGGTGAAAGCACCTGAAGCTGTTTCATCTAGGAAGGAGCTTCACTTTCATCCTCAACACTGGAATCGCTCAGAACACAGAACCAGAACGTGAGGATCTGCAGCTTCTTGTTTTTAATGTAACTGGAGGAGCTTCCTGAAGCTGCTGGAGGACACGCTGGAGCTCCATCTAGACCCGGGCCTCCTCAGGAGTCAGGAGTTCAGTCTTTAGAAGAGCAGAGTCACAGGGGTTATCTCTGCACCTCCCAGCACAGATGTTTCATTGTGTCGCCGCCTCAACACCTCCAGAAGGCCCGGCAGTAAATCCAGGCTCCGCCCCCTTCCTCCACCGCTCCGGCTGAGGGAGGAACAAAGCCTGGGTCCACATCCATCACCTCCTGCCTGGACCTCCAGGACCTCCAGGACCTGGAGCGGGCGGCAGCAGAAGGCAGTGAAAGCTGCAGGATGAGTGAGGGCGTGAGGGAGACCAGGAGGTCAGATCTCTGTCATTCCTCCAGACTGGACCTCCAGGGTGGACCAGGGGGGTGTGGAGGGGGGGGTGGGGGCAGACAGACGGACTCTCGCTCTCAGATCCCTCTGGAGTCAGACGAGGACACAGATGCTGCTCAGCTATTCTGGGAGCAGAAATTCCAGAGAGGAAGCTTTTCCTTTTCCACTACATTTGTTCAGGATTCAACCAAAGCCAGTTTTAGAGAAGCAACTTCACGTTACACAGATTCTTCAGTGTAGGATCAAAGTCTGCAGGGTCTAAAAAGTCCAATTCAGCTTTGTTGGTATCCAGGCTCTTTTCAAAACGTCTGACTGGTGTGTGGCGGATTTAAAAAGTATAGCAGAAGTATATTTTAATAGACATTCCCTCGCTCTTTGGAGCTTTGTTCCCTCCCAGCTGATCTGAGGTCTGTTCTATAGATGTAATTATAAACTACGGCTGTTCAGATGTGTTGGTGATGCTTGAGATGGAGACGAGACAGGAGAGGAGAAGTTCTCAGAAGAGCTGGATCTTCCAGAGCTTTAGAAGCTGGAGAGGGACGTTGTATTGACTGCTACACTGTGGTCTCTGTTGGGACGTAGCTTCAGTCTTTGTGGTATTTTGGATGAAAGGATCTGCTGGATGTAAACGTTTGGAGTGCTTCCACCATCAGGGAGCTACACGTGAGGACAGTCTGGACTGGATGCTACCCCAGATACCGCAGAGCAGCAGACGAGGAGGAAAAACTGTTTCACAATCTCAGGAATCTCACAGAACGCACAGACCTGGAAGAAGCCCGAGGATCTCTTCAACACAAACACATTTCTGCAACAGGAGCAAGAGTGAAGATGCACGAGAACATAGACTGGACCTGACGTGAAGAGACCGCTCAGCTGCATGTCTCCGTCTCCGGAGTGAGCGACCTCTGCCGCTCTGCCGGGGAGCCAGGGAGGAGCCAGGGAGGAGCCAGGGAGGAACCAGAGAGGAACCCGAGAGGAACCTGATCCCCGTCTGTCCGGCGTAGAGCCGCCGCCGCAGCGCTAAGTGAAACTTTCCGGGTCGGAGGTCAAACTCAAAACGCTCCGGCATCAAAAAGCGCGAGAGGCCGTCACTGGACACCTCGCTGCTCGGCGCTCTGACAGGTGACGGCCGAGAAGTTTCAGTTCCAGGATTCCTGGAGGGATTCAGAGGGAGGGACGGAGCGACAGCTGCAGCCGAGCACGCTGAAGACGCTAACTCTGCAGGCTGATGTGGGAGACGAGTCTCATCTAGGAGACGTATATCTATAGATCACATGTGGTCCAGAAACACTTTCCTCACTAGGATAACTGGATTATAGCGTCCATATGAGGTGCTCCTACAATCATTTTGCTGTTTCCTGCTGCAGAGCAGAGTAGGATTAATAACATCACATCCATGTTACATTACATACTCCTCACATCTGGCTGCTCCTCACATCTGGCTGCTCCTCACATCTGGCTCCTCTTGATCTCCTCCATGATCTGGAAACATGGGACAGTAGGAGGAGCGTGGCCTCTAGTGTTCCTCTGCTCTACAACTGGACCAGCAGACGTATCCTCCTCCTCCACTGGCTCAGACACCTGCTTCTTCCAAACATTCCCATTCTGATGTCCAGAGCTTCACTCCTTCATCTGCCTCAACATTTACAGCATCACAGCCTTATAGTTTCAGCCCAGAAGCTCCTCTTCCTCTCCTTCTACTGTGTCTCCATCTTGTTTTGGACATTAACAGGTTGACAGCTGCCAAATGTGTCGTCATGCTGCAACATTTCTACGGTGAAGAAGCTGTTTCCATGTCTGGAATATGTCTGGAATACTCTCACGACACTACACATATCTGACTGAACTCCACATAAGACCTCATTCAGGTGAAGCTCTTCAAACATCTCTTCTCATTTCTGTAAAGATCAAACTTCCAGAAATTAAACGAGACCTTGCTATGCCTTAAAGTGTACAGCTAATAGAGCAGGATGATGAACTGACCTCTCAGAATAACTCAACACACACACATTAATGTCTGAACAGCTGGCCTGAGGCGAAGCTTCCCTGGTCTCATCCAGCTCCAAGGTTCCAGGTGTGAACTGGCAGCTGGGCCGTTACATTTGTTTTGGTAGAGTCCTCTCATACAGGATCACTGGTCATACTGGACACAGTACAGACAGTGTGGGGGGGGGGGGGGGGGGGGGGGGGGGGGGGGGGGGGGGGGGTAGTCACTTTGTGAGATCCTGCACATACAGTAAGGCTGTGGTCCTGGTCAGACTGGTCATACTCAGGCTGAGGTCTGAGTATCGCTGTGCTCCATCTCCAGCAGAGGAGGGTCTGTTGAAGGACACTCTGGTCTGAGCTTGGCCTGCTCTACACCTGTCGCTCTGACGGACAGCTGACAGGCCACGCCCACCTCACATGACCGGATTAAAACCGCGCTCGCAGCCGCCATCGATCCACATTCATCCAAACCACGCAGAGCAGGAGCCAGGAGCCTCGCCCCGGCCCCACCCTCACCCTCACCCCCGGCCCCACCCTCACCCACTCCCAGCTCCCCGCTCCTCCTCATGCCGGGGAGTGGGCAGCGGGGGAGGGGAGGAGGAGGGAGGGGCCGCTCCTCCGGGACAGCTGGGGGAATAAAAATAAAAGCCCCTGACCAGCTGTGCCTCCCCCTCGCCCCCCCCCTCCCCCACCACACCCCACCAGACACACCACAGCCTCCACCCACTGCACCACCACCACAAAGTATGCAGACAAATGGAGCAGCTTCTAAATATACACACACACACACACACACACACACACACAGGTTTAATCACGAGGATGAGGGGTTCTGCAGAGGTGCATGATGGGAGTCTGAGTGGTCGCAGTCTGTTTTAACAGTTTGAGAAGATCTTATAAGCTCACTAGTTCTTTACTAGTTCTTTACTAGTTCTCTTACTAAGCTATGGGGGCAGTGTATCAATAATACAGCATCTGCCTTTACTACAGTAGCTGAAGCAGGTTTCAATCTGCTTCCAATCGTTTTTCACCAACTGAAACTCACTGGTTAATAGTCAGACTGGTGTGTCTGGAGCTGATGTTTACATCCACATCCCATCAGTCAGAGCAGACTCTACTTTTTAATTCTTTTAGTTATAGTTTCTCTGTGTGTGTGTGTGTCTGTGTGTGTGTGTAGACTCACCTGCAGGATATCACTGAGGTCCAGCAGCATGTCTGAGGACGAGACAGTCAAGGAGACAGAGGAGCAGAGACACAAACACAGAGACACTGCAGCTCTACAGCAACACTCGGTCTGAGTTTATTCACATACGTGTTTGTGTAAAAGAAAAGGATGGAGAAATGAAGCATGGATGGAAGGATGCAAGGATGGGGGGATGGAAGGTTGGAACAGGGGCACAGGATGGAGAGATATATCGAGATGGAGTAGAGATGGAGCAGAATTGAGGGATGCAAGGACGGAGAGATGGAGATATATAAAGATAGAGGGATGTGAGGATGGAGCACCCGCTCGTCCTCTTTACATCTCATCTGTCCTGATTCAGCGTCTCCCGCTCTCTCTCTCACACACACACACACACACACACACACACACACACACACACAGCTGTGCTGCAGGAGGACAGAGCAGCTATTTTTACCCCGGCCTCCCTCCTCCATACACACACACACACACACACACACACACAAACAAACAAACACAGACAAAAGCCTGGTAAACAATGCAGCAGGAGCCCTCACACCTCTCTCGCTCGCTCTCTTCCCCTCTCTCTCTTTCTCTGTGTGAACTGATCCGGTTGTTCTTATGTAACTCTACGTCCTGACAGGCCGAGGTGACTCACTCAGAGACACACACACACACACACACACACACACACACACACACACACACACACACACACACACACACACACACACACACACACACACACACACACACACACACACACACACACACACACACACACACACACACACACACACACACACACACACACACACACACACACACACACACACACACACACCCAGCACCGCCCTCTTAACAACACAACAAAGATGAGTCTGAAACTCCCATTATCCCCGCCGTGACACGTCAATAAGCCGCCGCTGGCAGATTATGAAATACTGAGAAAAGCCCGGCGACCTGCAGCCTCTAAATCTCCCATCATGCATCAGTAACGTGACACTTCGCCTCCAACTAACAGCCGAGGCCGCTCACCGCTCTGGTCACACGTGGGAGTCGCTCTTCCATCAGGTTTCACCTGCTCTCCAGCTGTTGACTGAACAACAGATGTGACTTCCTGATGACTGGACAATCAGTCGATCAAACGAGCCGATCGATCAGTGATTAATCTGAAGACGTTCTGTCAGTCACGAGGCCTGAAGCCCCATCTCGCTCCATCGCTTTCAGAGGCTTCTATTTATTCCCACAGCTGCAGGTGTGCAGCACTTCCTGTTTGTCTGGTTACCGTGGATACAGCCTCCACACTCCCTCCATCACTGCTGCTTCTGGTTGTCAGGAGGCCAGCTGAGGGCTTGAGTGGGTACTTCTCCTTGTCCAGTCTATTTATCTATTTATTTAAGTTCAGATTTGCTATTTTTTAAAACTAGAATGAGAAAATCACACATGATGTTTTTGGGCCATGCTGAACATGTAAAACAAAGATGAGGTACACTCTAGGTCCCCTTAAAGTGTGTGTGCTTGTGTGTGAGTGTGTGTGTGAGACTGGTCCAGGATACGAGGCGTCCCCTCCGTCCTGCAGACCATGTAGATGCAGGCGGCTATGACGTGCATGGACCTGCGTCCCCGGGTCAGCTGCTTGGTCAGAGCCATCCTGTAGAAGTTGTAGGCCGTGTCCAGGCAGTGCTGGTTCATCTGCAGCTGGCGGCCCAGCGTGAAGATGCACTGCTTGGCTGGAGAGAGACACACACACACACACACACACACACACACACACACACACACACACACACACACACACACACACACACACACACACACACACACACACACACACACACACACACACACACACACACACACACACACACACACACACACACACACACACACACACACACACACACACAGAAGTTGAGGTTTGAGGTTCCTTGAGTTGAAATGTGAGGTTGCAAACCAGAAGCAGAATGAAGCACAAATCTGATATAAACAAAAATTGAAGCAGATAAGCAGATAAATAAAATATGAAATATTCACTGTAGATTCATTTGTTATAAACACAGTTGCCGTGGCAACGGTGTAAAAACATTCATCGAACAGAGCTCCACGTCAACGACTTCAGGTGGAGAAACCAGTTCTAGAGACTCAACAACAACAGAGGGAAGAATAGGAAGGTGTGTGTGTGTGTGTGTGTGTGTGTGTGTGTGTGTGTGTGTGTGTGTCTGTGTGTGAGATAACAGGATGACAAAACATAATGAGATCAGAGCTTCACATTTACACCATTTTGTATGACGACATGAGCTCATCTGAGGTCATGACCCCCCAACACACATACACACACACTTTTAGACACACACACACACTTTCAGACACACACACACCCACACTCATCACACACACTTAGTCTCTCATTATTCCAGCAGAGTGGAGGCTCCACAGCTGTTGCATTGACTCAGAGGAAGATGAAGATGGAGAGGAACTTCAGTCCTGTGTCTGTGTGTGTCTGTGTCTGTGTGTGTCTGTGTGTGTGTGTGTGTGTCTGTGTGTGTGTGTGTTTGTTAACGACACTGCTTCATCAGCATCAAACCAAACAACAGGAAAGCACAAAACAAGTGCAAACAAGGAGCTCCTTCTCTCTCTCTCTCACACACACACACACGCACAGGTTCTGTGTGTGTGTGTGTGTGTGTGTGCGTGCAGCTGCTGGAAGTTAATTGCGGCTCTAACGAGTTGTGTCTCAGATGAAGTGGGGCAGACGCTGCTGTAATCAGGACTGAACGGCTCGGCTCTGACCCCAAAACAACAACAACCCTCGGCAGCAAAACAACCAAACAACAAAACAACACAAACTGGGACAAAGTACAGAATCAGACCGAGTGTTGACATACTCATCACTGTAGAGCTGAAACCAACCGTTATTATCATTATTACTGTTGATAAATCTATTATTAGTAGGAGCCATAAAGCGAGGACACATGTTAAGTATCGTGTGAACTTGAGCTTTCATGGTCTCAGTGAACACAGACTTGCCTCATCCAGCTGATTATCTTAGCTCATTAGCTTAGCATAACATGCTAGCAACAGGAGGACACAGGTGGCCTCGGTACGACCGACTGCATCTAGAACATTCTTCACCCCTCAACACAGAACTTCCTGCCTGGAGCAGAGAGTTGTATGTAAGGCCTTGTTCAGATGAGGACTGTGGGGACAGACTGCCTCAAGTGGCCGACTGAGGAACTACACCTGGGTACAACACTGCTCTTACCTGCTTCTACTTGTCTTACCTGCTTCTACTTGTCCTTCTGTTTGCCAATTCAATTCAAAGAACTTTATACACATAAGGTGCAAATCTTAAATGTGCATAAAGTGTCATGGAGGTGAAAGCAGCACAAGTTTAGAGCCATCAGGTGTAGAAATAAGATAAAGAATCAAACAAGTATTTTCACTCTCTAAACTCTGATGCTGAGAAACATGTGCTTCCCATGAGTTTCAATGGATGGAATGAAGAAGCTGAACTGTGAGGCCTCTCTGAATGTCACAGGAAGATGACAGTGTTCTACACATCATAAACACACACACCTCCCTCATGCACAGTCAGGACAGACATCCCATCTTTTCTGCTCCAGAAAAGATGGGATGTCTTTGCTCCACACACACATAACACACACACACACACACACACACACACACAGTGATGAAACTAATCCCTGCTCTGCATGATCAAACACACACACAAACACACACACACACACACACACACACATGCAGTCTGACAGCTCTGTGACTCTGCATCTCTGCTGCGTCGCCGCGGTAACCAGCTGCTCGTCCGCCGCCATCGCCGAGCAGATTTGGACCTGCGCCCGGGCGCCAGGTCTGTCTGAGAGCTGTCGGCGCGTCTGCAGACTCCAGCTGCAGCCAACAACCAAGCCTGCGGCTGATTGATCTCTCTATTACTTTATAGATGAGTCCATGGAGTGGGCCGGGCTGGTAAGGGTCTGATCTGTGTTTCAATAAAGGCCAAGACGAAGTCTTCAAACACCTCGTTTAGTCTAAACCCCAAAGATAGATCTCATCTGTCTCATCTGTCAATTATTCCATTAGTTCTTTGTTGAACAAAACTGTGCAAAAACTGAATGCAGTCTAACAGAGAGCAAGACAACGACCAAAGAAACCAGAAAATATTCACCTCCCAGACGCTGAAATCAGAACGTTTTTACTTGGTTTCTAAAAATCCTTCTCAAAAAACAGCAATTCAACAGCTCGTTGATAAATAGATCAGTTGTTGCAGCTCAAGTTAAAAACAGATCAAACCTTTCTGAGAGAGGAGAGAGGTGCTGTGACACAAACATGTTTAACTAAATATACTGATTCACATTTAAGAAGCCAAAATCAGAAGATTTTGACTTCATTTCTTAAAATCCTTCTAAAAAAACAGTGAAATGCCTAATCAATAATGGATCGATGAGTTCAGCTCTCCTCCAGCCAGGTCTCATGCAGGACGAAAGAAATATTCACATTGGAGAAGATTTTTGACTTAAACACTCTATTCAAATCACTGAAAAGCTGCCGATTATCAGATTCTTTGAACACACGTGATGACTCATGTTTTTCTATCAATACGTTAATCGATTTGTTTCTTCCAGTACTCTTCAGAAGGAGCCAACGCTCGAGCCTGTAGATAACACAGCTATCTAACTTCTGAATCTGAAAAACAGGAAAACGGTGAAAAGCTGCAACAGGAAGTGACTATAAACAAACACGAGGCGATCCCGACCTCCGACGACAACAACACTTCATCATCAGCCAGCACAGCTGAGAGCGACAGCTGGTTCAGGTGGGGTCAGAGCCTCAGGTGTGTGTGTGTGTGTGTGTGTGTGTGTGTGTGTGTGTGTGTGTGTGTGTGTGTGTGTGTGTGTGTGTGTGACTGTGTGTGTGTGTGCGTGTCTCAGGGTGCAGCGCCCCCTGCTGGACTCACCTACGGCCAGCGTGCGGGCTCTGGACTCTCTGCCCACCCCGGTGTGGAACCCGTCCCCGAAGGACGGGACGGCGGCTCCGCCTGAGGACAGACAGCACAGACCCCTCAGAGGAAGCTTCTAGAAGGTGGAACATGGTTCTACTGAACAGAGCTAGCGATAACAACCAGCCAGGCCTGGTGTGGAGCTTAACCGTTATAAATGCAGATAATTTCCCCCCAAAAAAGCTCCATAAACGGAGAAACAAGACAAAGGAAGTTCACATTTGAGAAGGTGGTTTAATATTATATACGACTAGTCAGAAATAGAGGAAAAAATCCACTGACCAGTACAGCTTTCAAAATCTCTCATTTACTGTGTGCTACGCTGCTGAGATGGATGAAGCCCATCTATCGATCCATATTTATCTCAGGATTTAGGTTGAATCTATTTACCGTATATCAATCAATTGATGTTTTAAGCCTGACCCAGAGGAGTGACATAACTGTGTCACTGCTCTGAATGTGATATCAATAAGCTCGGCTGGAGCTGAGCTGTGGTCGGGTAGCGCCCTCTAGAGGACGGGTGGAGTAAATACACCACAAGAAAAATACAACTAGAGAGAGAGGGAGGGAGAGAGAGGGAGGGAGAGAGAGAGAGAGGGAGGGAGAGAGAGAGAGGGGGGGTGAGAGAGGGAGAGAGAAAGAGGTGCTGAAGGTCAAAAATAATCTGCAGGTGGATGTTACACACAGATAAGCGCACACACACATGCGATAACTCAGACCGATGTTATGTGAGTGACGAGTGACATCACAGGTGATGTCATCACTTCACTGATACTTGATACTGGTTCCTCTCGCTGACCTGTTCCATATGCAGAGATCCAGCTATCCTGAACCGATAGTCGATGGATCAATACCGGCTCATAGATGCTGATTGAGTGTTTCAGTGAACAGTGGAACAGCTCTGACAGTACTAACTCTACTACAGTACTAACAGTGGTCACAGTAACATTTACTACACACGCAGTATGAACCTCATTCATGTAGAGGCAGGACTAGTAAAATCTCAGTTTAGGATTCTAGAGAACTGTGATTGATTCATTGCTTTGGTAAAAAAAAAAACAAATCAAAATCTTTTTTAAATGCTTTAAACAACAATCAAAATAGTTGTGGACTGTTCTATGAGTTGATAAATGGTCTGTGAGTAGTTGTAGCTCTAGACAGACAGGTTCTGTGGACAGACAGGAAGCAGCAGCAGCTTCTCGTCCTCTCACCTTCAGCAGAGACGAACTGGCCCACGGCTAACGAGCCTCCTCCTCCAGACTCCACAAACTCCACCTCAGACACGATGATGTTGTTCTCCAGGACGGAGCCGCAGTTGGTGCAGACGGCATCTCCGCGGGCGGCGTCCACGTCGATCTCCGTACAGCCGCAGTGTTTACACACCTTAGAGCTCATGGTGGCGTCCGAGCTGCCTCCAAGCCTCCTGGGACAGAACAGGATGAGGAGGTGAGGAGGTGAGGAGATGAGGAGGTGAGGAGATGAGGAGGTGAATAAAGCTGTACAGCTGGGAACCTTGAGTTAGTTCCTGTAGCTTTAAGTGTGACACTGAAGGACTTCAACATTTCATCATCTGCTGTGACTTGTATGGTGGCCTACAGGGACAAAGTTCAACGCCACTCAGGAGGAACTCAGAGGCTGAACCTGCAGCCTGGACCTTGATTGATCCATTGATCATCAGCTGGAGGCTGATCAGCTGATGACAGACGAGAGGAGAAACATCCCTGTCTTCATTCTTTATCGTTTAAATATGAATAAGTGCTAGACAAAATTAATGTAAAGGAAAAGAAAGACCAAGTTTTAACATTGGTGAGTAGATGAAGATCATGATGGAGACTATGATGAAGACCTTCAGAGACTTTTCTCCTACTTGTGTTACTTTCCATGAGAAGATCTGCTTCATAACTAAAAGTTAATGTGATGTAATGAAGACCATAAAGATCATGATACAGACTATGATTGGGACCATGGAGACCATGTTAAAGTTCACTATAAAGGCCACAGTAGAGATCATGATGAGGATCACAAAGAAGACCATGATGGAGACCATGATCAAGACCATGAGGACTATGGTGAAAATCATGATGACCATAAGGATCACGTTAAATACCATTGGAAAGACCCTAAAGGCCATGATAGACTCGACGAGGGAGACAGAGAAGACTTGATGAAGGTCAAGATGTAGACCATGAAGATGATGAGGGAAATACATGAGAAAGAGCATAATGAAGCAGACCATGGTACAACTATGAGGAGTATCATAATGAAGACCATGTAACTGGGTTGATAGATCCAGGATCGTAGGTGCTGGTGAGGAGTGAGTTCCCCTGCTCCTCCAGGCTCTGACCTGAGCCGAGTCCCTGCAGACTCAGCCCCCAGCCCGGCCACCTACGTGGCACTGCTCCGGGCTCCATTCGCTCCTCGATCACTCATTTCTCCTCATTCTGCGGATCTGAACCGAACCAAACGCTTAAGTCAGAGACTTCCACACCCCCCTCCCCCCCGAACCCCCTCCCTCCCCGCCCTGAGGCGAACCGAACCCGGCGTGGACCCGGAGGAGCCTCCGCCACATGGAGCCGCAGCTAGCCCCGAGAGAAGCACCGGGAGCGGGCAGGAGGAGGTCCAACAGAGCCGAATGTGTCAGGATTAGTCTGCGTGACAGTGTGTGTGATCGCGTGTGTTTTAGTGTGTGTTTTAATGTGTGTGCTACTGTGTGTGTGTGTGTGTGTGTGTGTGTGTCCACACCTGGTCCAGCTGGAGCTCCTGCAGCAGCGTGTCAGCAGCCTCTTCCCGGCTCCGCTTTCTGCCCTACCGCCGGGGTTTCTGCGCCTCCTCCGGCTTCGTAAGGTCCCGGGGGCCCGGACACGGATCTGCGGGGCCCGGGCAGGCTGTCTGCGGTGTCAGGGCTCACGCAGCGCCGGTAAAACGTGGAGATTTCACCGCTAACAGGAGCACAACACACCCGACATGTGCGACAGGCGAGGGGAGACCCGGACTGAACCAAGTCAGACAGCAAGGGGGGGGGGGGCGGACACAGAGACGGTACATATATGTAATAATTATCACAGGGTGAGGGAGTTATTTTCATAACTGAACTAGAAATTAACTTTTAATTCTACTTTTGTTTTATACAAATGTGACAGCGGTTAATTTATTATATTAGGCGAAATGTTTAATAACGGCTCACCCCCTACTTATCTACGAATGCTTCTAACGTCGCTGCTCTTAAATGGACAGAGCAGAGAAACGATGAGATGAGTAAAAGCTGCAGATGATAGATAGATAGATAGATAGATAGATAGATAGATAGATAGATAGATAGATAGATAGATAGATAGATAGATAGATAGATAGATAGATAGATAGATAGATAGATAGATAGATAGATAGATAGATAGATAGATAGATAGATAGATAGATAGATAGATAGATAGATAGATAGATAGATAGATTTGATATTTGATTATCTCCTGCAGATTGTTCAGAGGCCAGTTGGTACAGCCTCAGCCTGTCGTTGTAAGTATTACTTGGTGGGAGAGGCAGAGATAAGGTATTGGCATTGTGTTCCTGAGGTGGAAAAGGGGCAACTGGGCCTCTGGTCAGGACAAGAAGATGTTTCACCTCCTTTTACATCATCTTGACACTTACGTCATTGAGATAAATATAAACATCTTGTCAAGAGGAGGTGAGGTCAAGAGGAGGTGCTGCGGCGTCGTTCTAATTGTTTGCTAAACCTTGTAATACCTTCATGAGCTCCACATCCTGATCACAATCATAAATTCAATCAATATTTTTTATTTTTCTAGGACATACTTTATCAGCACTATTTTCTGCAGCACACAACTGTCTGTCATTTCTCACATCCAACCTTGAAAGTTTCACTCCAGAGTTTGTGTGATTATTCTCATAATAACTTTGATGTGAATTTGAAGCGTTTTACAGAAATCAGCTGCATCGTCTGAATAAAACAACAAACACAGAGATCAGAGTTTGTACAAACACTTGATTTTATTGTCAACAGAAGAATCTAACAGAGGGTGTGGCCGAGCATCTGCAGCATCAAAAACGAACAAAACAGCGATTAAAAAAGGGGGAAGACACGAGGGCGGGGGTAAAGTGCAGGTGGGACACCGTGAGTCGACAGAACGTTCACTGAGGACAGACTGGGGGGGGGGGGGGGGGGCTCCAGACGTGTGCACCTGCAGCAGGAAACACTGGAGACACAGGAGCTGAGGTGAAACACGTCTGAACGTCACTTAGTGTCACACTGAAGCAGCCGACACAAACAGACCAGGACAGACAGGAATGATTCTAGCTGTGGAGCAAAGAGGCTGAAAGTGTCAAAACACAGAGAGAAGCCTGTGCACAAACATCCACACAAAACGTCTTTATACAAAAAAAACTTCCTCCTCCTCCTCTTTACTCCTCCTGCTCCTCCTCTTTACTCCTCCTCCTCCTCTTTACTCCTCCTCTCTGCTCTAAAAGCCTCAGACCAAACGACAACTTTGTGATTTCTAATTCTTCGGTGAGCAGCGTAGAAAAATAAACTCTGTGGCACACGGTGGAGGAGACGCAGACTTCACGACAAGCAGACACGTTAGCACGCTCAGTGACACACACACACACGCACACGCACACACACACACACACACACACACACACACACACACACAACCACACATGCACGCACGCACACACACACAACACTCACTGTCCAGCACATGCAATAATCTCATACCAGCGTGTTTGTTTGTGTAGGTGTAGGTGTAGGTGTGTGCGTGTGTGTGCGTGTGTGTGCTCCAGCTAAATCACGCACGTTTTTAACGACTAAACACAAAGTGGACAACGAGACTTTCAGGGTCTTTAAAGAGGATTTGTAGGGAATTTAACAACAACAACAACAACAACAGCGTTAAACGAGTAAGTGTGTGAAGGCAGAATCGTGTTTTCATGAGCGTGGTAGAGTCTGACCGTAGAGTCTGACTGTAGAGTCTGACTGTAGACTCCGACTGTAGAGTCTGACTGTAGACTCTGACTGAAGAGTGTCACTGTAGGCTCCGGCTGTAGACTCTGACTGTAGACTCTGACTGTAGACTCTGACTGTAGACTCTGACTGTAGACTGACTGTAGAGTCTGACTGTAGACTCTGACTGTAGAGTCTGACTGTAGACTGACTGTAGAGTCTGACTGTAGACTGTGACTGTAGAGTCTGACTGTAGACTGACTGTAGAGTCTGACTGTAGACTGACTGTAGAGTCTGACTGTAGAGTCTGACTGTAGAGTCGGACTGTAGAGTCTGACTGTAGTCTGACTGTAGAGTCCGACTGTAGACTCTGACTGTAGAGTCTGACTGTAGAGTCTGACTGTAGACTCTGACTGTAGACTCTGACTGTAGAGTCTGACTGTAGACTCTGACTGTAGAGTCTGACTGTAGAGTCTGACTGTAGACTCTGGCTGTAGAGTCTGACTGTAGAGTCTGACTGTAGACTCTGGCTGTAGACTCTGACTGTAGAGTCTGACTGTAGAGTCTGACTGTAGAGTCTGACTGTAGACTCTGACTGTAGACTCTGACTGTAGAGTCTGACTGTAGACTCTGACTGTAGAGTCTGACTGTAGGTCCCAGCGTGTGCGCTCTCTTCGCGTTATGTGAAGTCACAGACGGATGAAACTCGTTTAGCAGACGCAGCATTTACAGACTCGACAAGAAGCTGCAGCAAAACATCAGAAAATATCAACTCTGTTCATTCTGCAAAGTCTCAACAATGTGCATGTGGATGCCTGTTTGTAAGCTGCATCGCTCTTCATCATCCTCATCATCCTCATCACAGGAAGCACTAACAACCTGCAGCCGAACACAGAAACCAACAGGTCCAACCTCTGGAAGCATTCTCCATCCAATGAAAACAAAAAGAAAAGAACTGGATAAGAGGAGAAGTCGACTCGTCTGTCGAGGAAGAATGAAAGTGATTACTGTTATAAATGTTACAAAACGACTGTATGTGTTCGTCCTTCAGCTCTGGAAGCTATGCGAGTACGTAGACGCCTTGTGTTAAAAGTAGGAAGTGTTAACAAAAATAGCTTATGTGAGTGTGTGTCAAAGCCTCATTACAGAGTGAAGCTTCTCGTCTGCACGTTTTAGTTTCTCTGCTGGGAAGTCGTCTCGTTGGGA
The DNA here is from genome assembly GCA_029224185.1 of Karalla daura. NCBI lineage: Eukaryota > Metazoa > Chordata > Actinopteri > Chaetodontiformes > Leiognathidae > Karalla > Karalla daura. The sequence goes on from CM055199.1 coordinate 22,186,321, forward strand.
ACCCCGCAGGGAGGATGGGACACGGAGGTTCACATATGGAATCAAACTGGGAATGCTGTTTGTGTCTTCGGCTGGAACCTGAAATATTTCTCTCTTCTTCTTATTCCCACAAATGAACGATTACGAGGAGCTGCGTCTGTGTCTTAAAGGGTCCCGTGGTCCATCCGGAAGCTCTGGAGGTTCTGCCTCCGTTCTGAAGCTTCTCTGACATCATGGAAAACGCGGATGAAGGTTTGATGTTTCAAAGTTCAACATCTGTGCGAAAATACAAACTTTTGCGTTTGTCCGACAAATTAAAAGTCCATCAAAGAAAAGATCAGAGGAGAGAAAGCAGAAGTAGAGCGGAGGAAACGTTAACACTGCTCCCTGATTCATGGATTAAAACCAAACAGGATTAAAGATGCAAAGTTTATAAAAAAAAAAGAAAAAAGAAGAGGAAGAGCCACGGAGCGGTTTGCGGTGAACACGGAGCAGAAGGTTCTGTTATAGAGGTAATAAAGAGTTCTTCTAGAAACCTTTCTCAGGGTAAGAACCGGCATCAAGGAGCAGACGGATGAGAAGAACCAGAACTGCCGTTAATTAAAAAAAGGAAAGAAAATCCAACTGATACCGAGTCCCCGTCGGGCGGAGAGAAACACTTGGGTGTTGCTGCCTGGAGGTGGAGGTGGTGGGGGGAGGTGGAGGGGGGTGGAGGGAGGGGGGGTGGAGCTCACTGGTCCCGCGCTTCATACAGCAGCCTGGCCGCCTGAGGACAGAGCACAACAGCACAAACACGCTCCGCTGCATGTCAGAGCATCAGGCCAGAGGCTGAGGTCAACAAGGTCAACAAGGTCAACAAGGTCAACGAGGTCAACAGGGTCAACAGGGTCAACAGGGTCAACAAGGTCAACGAGGTGAAGGAGATGACTGACAACTGTAAATGATTCTGAGATTGAGGAGAGTTTTAGCTCAACTTTTCATTTTACGTGTTCAACTGTAATGTAAAATCAATCACTTGACTAATCAATCTCCTCTAATTTCATCTGTCATCATCATCTGAAGAAGGCTTGTAGAGTGAGGTTATCTTGCTGCATGGACAGATCGTTCCACTTAGATTTAGTGTTTCTAGTTTGTTTTTAGACACAACTTTTCTGCAAGGTAAACTAGTTTATAGTAAACTAGTGAACACTAAATTACAAAACATGTGCTGACAGGAGTTCAGCTGCTCTGTGCAGCTCTACAGACACCTGAGAACACCTGAACACCTGAGAATATTTTACCAAAGCACCAACATCTCCTTCTGATGAACACTGACACAGAGTCAATGTGATGATAGAGAAAAGTCCAGTTTGTTTTCTAACAGGTGAGGAAACCTGCAGACTGGTGCCAGAGGGGGGCGCTAGAGGAGCAGCCGGCTGGTCCTCAGGGTCAGCTGAGCTGCTGGCTGACAGGTGAGTGTGTGTGTGTGTGTGTGTGTGTGTGTGTGTGTGTGTGACCTACCTTGTGCATGGCAGCCAGCCACTGAGACGCCACCTTCTTGTCGTCTGCTGTCTCCATGCGGAGCTGCTGGGCGTCCTGGGAACCCATCGGCTTGTAGTGGAGCAGCATCCCACTGGCCCGCGAGGTCCCCCCTGGGCACACACACACACACACACACACACACACACACACACACACACACACACACACACACACACACACACACACACACACACACACACACAGATCAACAGCTGTCTTCAGTCAGACATGGACTAAAACCAGGCTGAAGAGTCAAAGCTCATGAACACTTTGGAAATGAAGTTTCTTGTTATTCTCTCCACTTTCTGCAACTAATCCACCGTTATTAAAATAATACGTTTATTTAAACAAACAAGAAGGTTTATCAGGTGCCAGATGCACCGCTTATAAAACCAGTCTGTCTGCCAACGCTGAAGATGAATACTTATTAAAGCAGCTGCAGGTTATTCTAAGATGTAAAGGTGAGGTCTACTGCTGAGGGGAGAGAAGAACAGGAGGACCAGGCCCAGAAAACAGAGAAATAAAGGAGTAAAACATCACAAAAACACAGAGGTGTCAGGGGAGTACAGCACACACACACACACACACACACACACACACACACACACACACACACACACACACACACACACACACACACACACACACACACACACACACACACACACACACACACACACACACACACACACACAGTAGCAAGCGTGTGTGAGCTGATCTGCTCAGACTGGACGGTTACGATGATAAAAGGTGTGAGAGCCAAACCGAGCTGACCTTCAGAGAGATACTGACTGTCCAGCAGACTGGTGTAAGTGTGAATGTCGTTCTCTGAGCCCCGAGGAGGAGGAGGAGGAGGAGGAGGAGGAGGAGGAGGAGGAGGAGGAGGAAGAAGAGGGGAAGGAGGAGGAGGAGGAGGAGAGAGAGAGTTAGTGCAAGCACACAGTGAGTTAATCACAGCGCTGCAGCTGTTAGTGGACACACACACACACTGTGTGTTATCATCAGTTAGTGAGGTCCTGGTCCTGGTCCTGGTCTAGGACCTGGTCTAGGTCCAGGTCCAGGTCCTGGTCTCACCTCCTGGACTGGAGCCGTCAGTCAGGATCTGCATGCTGGAGATCCGGGACAACTCCACCTCAAAGTGACTCTCCCCATCCAGGAACAGATACCTGGAGGAGGAGGAGAAAGAAAAAACATCAAAAACTAATAAAATACAATACAAGACAATATACAATAGAATAGAACAGAATAGAACAGAACAGTCTTTCTTTGTCCCACAGCAGGGGCATTTCTACACAGCAGTCAAGTGGATGGTGCTGCAGTATTAAATCTAATCAGCACCATGAATTAGACTTTACAGTACCAACACTGAGGAGCACACCTGTGGTTGTTGGACAGACGACACGTCATGGTCTCAGACTTCTCTGACGTTCCCAGCGTGACCACGAAGGTTCCCCCTGCAGATGACACACAGAAGCTGTCAGACCCCGACACACACACACTCACACACACACACACACACAGACACACAGACGCACACACACACACACACACACACACAGACACACACACACAGCCCCAGACAGACAGGGTCCTGACCTGCCAGCAGCACTTTGAGCTGCTTGTCGTAGAACTCCATCTCCTTCTGGGACACCAGGCTGCACTCTGCACACTGCCTGACCGGGTCCACGAAGCACATGCGAGGCAGCACCACCTTCTTACTGCAGCACTTATCACAGAAGCAGCGGCCGCAGCGCCGGCAGTGGTGCTGCAGGGGGGGGGGGTCGGGAGACAGACAGACAGACAGGCAGACAGACAGACAGACAGACAGACAGAGACACGTTAAGCATCATAAACTGACTCCTAACTTCACTTCAGTGACAGTCCAGGTCTGAGCTCCAGATGTTTGATGTTTACTACTGAGACCTGCAGCCAACAATCACTGGCACAGCCAACAAATCTGACAGCTACAATGAAACAATGAAACGTTCAGTTCATTTAGATGTTTTAGAGGAAGAAAGAAAACAGAGCATCTCAACAATCACAACATGTTTCACTCACTAAGCAGTCTTAGTTTAAGATTAAACCTACAGAGCACAACCATACAACAGACCTCAGATCAGCTGGGAGGAGCTAGGTGAGGGAGGTGAAGTTTACCAAAATAAACCTTCACAACAAGACCTCAGAGCTTCAATACTTTTGAAGTGCCCTCATTCTCCTCAAATTGATTGATCAACTTTTAATACATTTTCAGACCCTGGAGAGCCTCTCTGTATGTCTCCACTTAGTGGGAAATGTGTTAGATTCTATCAGATCTATTTCTGTGCCTGACCCACCAGCTCCACTCTGAGTGCATAAAAACTGTCAGAAATGTGAGCAAACAGAAGAAAAACTGAGCCGACGAGCAGAAAACCTGCTGAGGGCAGCACTTGTGGACGGGAAGTGATTCAGCTTCACTGGTTCAACGCTCCGACGCGCTCAGGACCAGTGAAACCAGTGAGAGAGCTGTGTTTCCCAGCTGCTCCCAGTGACACAGAGACTCAGTGTCACAGGACAGAGGTGGTTATGTCAGAGCAGCAACGTCAGCTCGGGCTGAGCCAAAACAAACCAGCAGCAGCCGAGAGGGATGGAACCCAGCACCTCACACTGTGTGTGTGTGTGTGTGTGTGTGTGTGCGTGTGTGTGCGTGTGTGTGTGTGTGTGCGTGTGCGTGTGTGTGTGTGAGGAGCAGTGTCTGCTCGTATACAGCTGCGGCTTGTTTCCAGACAAACAGACCTTTCTTCTGATGAAGTCGAACTTGGTGTCACACTGCATACATCTCGGGCACTGAAGGAGGAGAGGAAAACAGGATGTTACACAACCAGTCCAGCAGCAGCCCAGCAGCACAGCTACAACTCATCAGGCTCAGAGAAAAGAGAGAAATCCTCAGGAAGGCTTCAAAACGCTGAGTTCAGGGACTCCTCACGGTTGTGTGAACAGAGTGAGAACAATGAGCTCAACATGCTGACTAAAGTTCAGCTGCATCTCCTCAGCTCACTCATTTAAAGCTGATGTGATGCCACTGAGTCAGGACTCAGAAACACTCTACCACTGTTAGTTACTTCTGGACTCTTTTCCTTCCAGATGAACCTGAAGCATCTTCTCAGCTGTAGATGAACTGCTCAGGCAGCAGGTGCTGCTGAGCTGCTCACGTGTCTTCAGCTGTTTTAGGAAACCACAAACATTCACACGTGAGGGTTGGAAACCGGTTCAAGTTTGGACTCTCTTCCTTCCAAACTATTTACTGAAGTCTGTTGTGTATTTTGAGCTGATTTATGTGTTGTATGTAGGTGATCCAGACAAGTTGCATCTACTCAACCACCTCATTTAGAACTGATTTGATGCCACTGAGACTACCTGCCCTAACGTTTTTAAGCCACTCTGAGGATTTCATGTTTCGAGTGCATCTGCTGAGGTCCAAGGTTCGTCCACTCACTGACGCTTGTGTAATGAAACCTTGAGCGAAGGCTGCTCACTGAACAAACATTAATAACAGAGAAGTAAGTAAAAAAACAGCTGTAGAACGACAGTCAGTCGCTACAGGCTGGTGGAGCAGGTTGACTGAGTGTTGTCACACAGCTGTTACACCTGTTACACCTGCTACAGCTGTTACACCTGCTACAGCTGTTACACCTGCTACAGCTGTTACACCTGCTACAGCTGTTACACCTGCTACAGCTGCTACAGCTGTTACACCTGCTACAGCTGTTACACCTGCTACAGCTGTTACACCTGCTACAGCTGTTACAGCTGCTACAGCTGTTACACCTGCTACAGCTGCTACAGCTGTGACACCTGCTACAGCTGTTACACCTGCTACAGCTGCTACACCTGTTACAGCTGTTACATCTGCTACACCTGCTACAGCTGTGACACCTGTTACAGCTGTTACACCTGCTACAGCTGCTACAGCTGTTACAGCTGTTACACCTGCTACAGCTGTAGCAGGTGTAACAGCTGTAACAGCTGTAACAGCTGTAACAGCTGTTACAGCTGCTACAGCTGTTACACCTGCTACAGCTGCTACAGCTGTTACACCTGCTACAGCTGCTACACCTGTTACAGCTGTTACATCTGCTACACCTGCTACAGCTGTGACACCTGTTACAGCTGTTACACCTGCTACAGCTGTAGCAGGTGTAACAGCTGTAACAGCTGTAACAGCTGTTACACCTGCTACAGCTGCTACAGCTGCTACAGCTGCTACACCTGCTACAGCTGTTACAGCTGTCACACCTACTACAGCTGTTACACCTGCTACAGCTGCTACAGCTGTGACACCTGCTACAGCTGTTACACCTGCTACAGCTGCTACACCTGTTACAGCTGTTACATCTGCTACACCTGCTACAGCTGTGACACCTGCTACAGCTGTTACACCTGCTACAGCTGCTACAGCTGTTACACCTGCTACAGCTGTTACAGCTACTACACCTGTTACAGCTGTTACACCTGTTGTTCTACCTTTTGTGCTTTAATGACGCGTCTGTCTCTTCAGACAAACTGGTCGAGCTAACATTAACCAGTCCAGGGTGTGTGAGACACAGTGAGAGGAGAGGCAGAGGAGAAAATGATTAACTGATTATGATCATGATCACTGATTATGATTAATGATTAACTGATTAAGACAAGCTGTGGTTCACTGTCACTGGGGTCACTGTGTGTGTGTGTGTGTGTGTGTGTGTGTGTGTGTGTGTGTGTGTGTGTGTGTGTGTGTGGCAACAGACACACACACACACACAGCTGGTGTTTTCCTTCCTGTACTGTCACTGCTCTCATTTAGAAAGAGAAAGAGAAAAACATACAGATTCAAGCTGCAACAACTAATCAGTGATCAATCGACAAATAGAATAATGATTTTATTCAATATTTATTCCATTTGGGAAAGATTTCAAGGAATTATGTCATAATTTCCTGATCTCAGCTTCTTTATTTTCAATATTTTCTTTCTTTTGTCCTCTAGGACAGTAAAGGTAGACAGATAGATAGACAGATAGACAGATAGATAGATAGATAGATAGATAGATAGATAGATAGATAGATAGATAGATAGATAGATAGATAGATAGATAGATAGATAGATAGATAGATAGATAGTCAGATAGATAGATAGTCAGATAGTCAGATAGATAGATAGATAGATAGATAGATAGATAGATAGATAGATAGATAGATAGATAGATAGATAGATAGATAGATAGATAGATAGATAGATAGATAGATAGATAGATAGATAGATAGATAGATAGATAGATAGATAGATAGATAGATAGATAGGGTCTGTTTCTCTGCTGACGCTGGAACAAACAGATCTACCAGATGTGGATCTCTGAGCTGTTTCCCTCTCTGCCTGCTCCTCCCAGAGCAGCAGCCACAGCCCCACACACAGAGGGGGGGGCACATCCGGTCAGCACCGAGGAGCCAGGAAGTACAGGCTGCCCCTCCACAGTAAAACCAAACAGCCTGAGCAGCTAGCGACACACAGGACTGGTCCAGAGAAGACACAGCCAGACATAAAGACTAGGTACCTGCTACAGAGAGGTTCCATGCTGGAGTTATACTACGACTACTGCAGCTACTTTATGGTTGTTATCACATGTGTCGTTCTGATGTTAGAACTGTTGTCTCACAGTAAGAACGTGTGAGTTTGTGTCCTGGTCCAGTTGTGTTCAGCTTGCATGGTTTTCCTAGACTGTGCATCCTCCCACAGTCCAAAGTCGTGGACGTTTATGTCGAGCAGAGACTCTAAACAGGCCGTTGGAATCAATGCCTGTCCAGGGTGTATAGAGAGAGACCCTGCAAGGCCATTACTGTACAAAGCCGGTTAGATGACACATGCAGCTCTGTCCATGAATCGTGATTTCTAAAATGTCTAATCTTTTATTGTTGTGTTTACTGTCTCAACTGGGTCATTATGGATGGAGTTTGTTGTGATTATTATTTGACTTGTCATTACTGTTGTTGTTGTTGTTGTCCTACTACCATTACATTATTACTCATTTGTTGTTTGCATTTGTATATTTTGTTAACTCTTCTACCTGTCGTCAGTCTGTTGTTAGTGCCAGCCACCACAGCCAGCCTTGAATCAGTCTTGCAGTTGATAGTAAATCTGGATCTGATTCCCAGAACTTTGCTCACAGATGGAACTACTGCACATAAATCAGCTGCAATTTGCCCTTCAGGACCAATCACCTGCTAACTTAATGACTATGTTCTGCCACCTCTGTCATTTCAGGACCCTGGATTACCCTGAGGACAACATCAACAGTTTCCAACCATCTGTCGTGTCGGTGCTTTTATTGTGAAATCCAGCACCGGAACCTCTGTTAGCTTAGCACCGTGTTTAGCTTGTCCCTCCCGTGTCGGAGCTGCGGGCTCGGCTCGGCTCACCTCCTTGTCCGGGACCCACTGCGGCTCGTCCAGGGAGAAGGGGCTGTTGAAGGCTCCGTTCTCCGGCACCATGCGGAGGCCGCTGGGGCTCCGGACCAGCTTCTTCCCGTCGGGCAGCGCAGACATGTCGCTCCGGAGCTGTTTGTGCTGCTGCTGCTCTGACTGCTCCTGGACACGCCCTCTGAGGTGATTGCTGGGTAATGGACCAATCACAGCAGAGGGTGGAGTCACGCCCTCTGTGCTGAATGACAGGACATTTGACCAATCAGAGTAAGAAGTGGAATCACGGCCCCTGAGGTGATCAGGCTGTTCAACGGAGAGCGAGGCGTAAAGACACGCCCCCTGACATGACAGACACGTTGTGCGACCAATGAGAGTGAAGATACGCCCTCTGAGATGATGGACAGGAAGTAAACCAATCAGAGCCAGGAGTGAAGTCCCGTAGGAGGCGGTGGCGGTTTAAATACCCCGTGTAAACACACACGTTCACGTATGGACACGGAGGAGGGAAATAAAGAGCGACTACTGTTGTTGTGTATTATGAATGGGATATTTTGTGTGGGCTACTGGACAGAATCATTTCGTTTTAGAGGTAAATAAAACACTGAATTGGTAGCTACAAAACTTGTGGTAGTGAGATGCAGTGAAGCAGAGGTTTAAAGGTTATTTATCTCTGTTGTGCTGATTAAATTTAACTGTGAGATACAATACACCGAGATGCATAAATAAAGAAATGAAACGATATTCACTCAATATCAAGTCAAAACACAGAGAGATGCAAAATTCTGGATCAGATGTTTGTAAACCAAACTCAATGAAAACCTAGATTCAAGTTGCAGAAACCCACAGGATAAAAGTGAAGAGTAAGTTCAAACTTTATTGTCCAGGCTGCGTTCAACATCAGATGAAAAATACAATCTGAAAATTTAAAATCACATAAATTCATTTAAATTATCTCAGCAATCTTTACTTCCATACAAACACGCTCAAAGCATGAATCTGTTGTCACTGCAGGTTTTGTCCGTGTCCGGCTGTTATGTGCCTCGAAACTTTGGGGAGCCTCGAACGATAAGACGATAAAGATAAAAACAAGAAAAACAAGCAGGAAGCAGGTCAACCAGACTGATCAACAGTCAACAAGAAGCCTCCACACTCTGGACAATGTGTCATCAAATCATCAAAACAGAGAGAAACAAAACAAAAAACAAGAATTTCATTCCATAAATGAGATATTTAACATTAAAACATAAAATCACCACGACTTTGAGTTATTGCTGCACAGATGGAAAAATGAATGAATATTGTTCAAGTTCTCAAATCTTTTCCAGCTGTTAGGTTTAGAGTTCAGGGCCTGTTGGTTTGTTATTGATTCAGCTACTAAAACAGATTGTTTTTGGAAAGGAAAGAAGCCGTGAAACCTTCATGTAACTCCGTCTAAACTTTGGTTCGGATTCATTAATTTTCTTCATAATTAGAACATGTTTAAGGTTCCAGGACGAGTCAAACAAAGGATTATTACACAACAAACATCAGCGAGGATGCAGCGCATGCATCAGTCATACAATCAGTCTGAGGAAGTCGATGATCGACACGTTTATTTGATGTTTCCAGTGCAAAACAAACGTGACCTTCCAAAGCTTTAAAACATCAAATCTGACGCTTCAAAGACAAATTATTCATTCATTACAAGACTGAGTCGCAGTCTCTCTCCTTCATCGTCTGTGACTTTAGTTATTTTCTGGGACATGTTTGTTAAAGTTTGAAGCTCTTATTTCATGCCATGGTTTAGATTTAGTCTTAGGACTCACAAAATGAGTGTTTCTCCTTCTGAAATTCTGTGCTGTGTTGTAGTGTTGTAGTCAAGCTTGTTTATAATGGTAATCATTATTAAGTTCCCTTTAAAGAGAAGAGAGCACTCTCTATGTGCAGTTAACTTCATTTAATTTAATGAGTTTTGATTAAAGTTAGATTCAGATTTCACCAAACATGTAATTCTCCATTAAAAACACAAGAACATTATTTCTACTGAACATTCAGGAACCATCCTTCAGCTGTGTGTGTGCAGGCTGTTCTAAACGTTAAATTCCAGTTAAAAGTCATAAAACAACTCTTTACAAACAACGTGTGACGATAACTAGCGTTAAATAACTCTTGCACTTTTTGGTCGGACTTGTTCGACTTTACCTGGTAAAGTTTTGTCTCGTCTTGGGTATAAAAAGCAGGAACGTTTCTCCGGCTGTTTGGAAACAGGTCTAGGTCTGGAGTCAGTGTGTGAAGAACGAGGACGGAGCCATTCTCAAGACGTTTTACAGGGAGGAGAAACTCTCCAGAGCAGCGCAGGAGAAAACAAACAGGAGAACACCATTTACAGAAACACAAATGTAAACAAAGAACTTCAGACGCTGAGAAGCAACACACAAAGGAACATTTCAGGAGGATGAAGGTGCAGAGCGTCGCTCCACACGTTTCCACATTTACATCTGAGTGTTGAACCTTCAAGCATGCTGTACACGACCTGCAGGGCTCTGAGGTCTCAGGGCTGTCTACATGAAAACTTCCACCTTCAAACAAGAAAACGTCCAAGTTTCTGTGTCATTCCAGACACTGAGCGTCAGTGGAAACGCGTCGTCCGGGTCGGCCTCCACAAAGACGTCATTGCCGGACGGAATCGACTACGACGTTTCCCCCATGTTGAGGTTAAACTTCACACTTCTAGAAAAACTTGTTTTTTTAAATCCTCTGATCACAATTAATCGATTAATCTTCACCTTGTGACAGTTCAACCAAACCAAGGAGCTCATAGAGAAACGTGTGTGGAACTACCACTCTGCTTTACACCTTTACATTAATTATTAGGGACTCTCTCTCTCACACACACACACACACACACACACACATAGAACATGTGATACACACACACACACTTGCTGTACGCTCATTGTTCCTCGATATAGTTTGATACGAAACAAACCCAACACCCACAGTCTCCTCTACGCAACTAAACCCTCAAAAGTGAAAAAAAAAAAAAAAAAAAAAAAAGAGAAAAGAAAGAAACCTGGAAGCCTGCTCAGTGACCACTGGGTAGCATGACAGATGCATGGGACAGAATGAAGCTTCCACACACACACACACACGCACACACACACACACACACACACACACACACACACACACAGCAGTTTACAGTGAGAACAGTCTGTGGACAGGCG